>VZRI01003309.1:1571712-1673597 GCA_013397515.1 Upupa epops
AAGGGAAGGGAAGGGAAGGGAAGGGAAGGGAAGGGAAGGGAAGGGAAGGGGACCTCTTTGGGTAGACTGATTTTGTTTTCCTGAAAGGATCCACAAACTCTTCTTTAATTAAACAGGCCTTAAGAACACGGCATCAAAAAATGTAAGTGGAAATTAAATAACTCCTTCTACTTGTTTTAAAATTGACTACACTTTCATCTCAAAAATCATTCCTTATTTCTGTGACAGTGATTTTATGGGCTTATTCACCTTCTATTTGATTAGAACTTCTGCATGTAATAGTTACCAGCATTTCAAGCAAGAAACCCGATATGTTTATATATATACACCAGAATACTCACTGTTGTAGTAGTAATACTGGTAATTGGACATTTTTACCTACGAATAAAAAAGCTGACACAATTGGGCAGCCGCAGCAGACAGATACTATGATTGCTCTGATAAAATACTGAGCCATATGCAGCTATTTAATTAGGTATTGACATAATCATTTGCCTCCATAGATGCTGATAGCAACTCCATTTGCATTGTTGTGTATGTATGTTCATGTACATATGTATTTAATTCCTTTTGTGCTTTCCGGCTTTCTGACTCGCAAAAACTTCTAGAAACACAAATGGTTTCCTTACCTGAAAAAGAGATGTCAGGTGTCTTCATTTTTGTAATGTACTTACATTTCTTGGGTTTCCAGCTTGGTTTGTGCTCCTCTAGTGATGCAAACAGAGACTTAATGTCCTCACAGCAACCTTACAATTTCAAACTATGCCTATGGTAATTCTATTATCACATCAGCTTGCAATGGCAAAATGATCTCAGTGCCAAACTTCAGTGACCCTTTGGAAGACAATACCATTATAATGTAAGATTACACAGATAAAATGAATTCAGTGAAAACACACAGTGTATGTGTAATTTCAATGTGGTGACCTGCTGTGATGATAAAATCAAGTTCACCTCTACGCTACATTATATGTATTATAGAACCACTCTAATGCCTCCTGCCCTACCTTTTACCCTGACCCATCAGCAGAAGACATCAACAGAATTGATCAGTTGTGATCAATATATGAAGGATGCAATGGACCCCAAAACCTCTGCTCTGCTACCTATCTTGGTCACTTCCCTATCTGTGTGGCCACCCAAAGCACCTTCTTCAGCATTTGTGATGAGCCCTTAACCTAAGCATTTTAAGCCTTCCACCAACACATTAATGATTTATCAGGCCTTCCAACACTCAAAAGGGCAATGCAAAATCAGCACTGAATTCATTAATTTATTAATTAAAGGAGAAGAAGCGAATAAATTAGTGCCTCCAGAAATGACCATGCAGAAGCCTAAGTTCCATAGAACACATTGTCTCTCTCCTCCTCTTGCACAAGCAGAAAACACCCAAAGGTTGGGGCCCCATTTTGGTGAATGGACAAGGAGACAGCTGTCTTTTCTCAGGGAAACAAAGATGCTTCTCTACTTCTGGTTTAGATTTTTATCTTGCAGTTATCAATGCACCCCAACACACAGGGACACCTGGGCATTGCTGAGGCAAAAGTAGAGCTTGCAGCATGAATGGGTGATGTGGTGCTCCAGGCTGAGAGTGTAGTGTTGGCATTGTCAGCACTCCTGGAGTCACCCCCCCGCTTCCGAGGCCTCATCCCCAGGTGTGTAGGAAACACAAGTACACAGTGCAATATTTTGGCCACTGATGGGTGGTATCAATCTTACCCAATATTAAATATGTGAAGTCAAGCACTAGTTGCTCAGTTATATCTTTTTTTTTATAATCAGTGGAGACTATAAATCCAGTTAATTTGACCAATGCTAAGACTGCCTCAGCAAAACCCACCTTGTTTCACTCTGCTGCCTTTAAAGGGTAACTAACTCAGGCTTAATTTTCTAACTTTTAGACATCAAAGTCAAGGAAGATGAATATTATCTACCCAATATTCCATGCATGTCAAACTGAAATGAGCCAAAAAAAAAAGGTAGGCTAGTTAAACTATTTCTCCTTTTGATAATTAGGAACCATAAGATGTTTACTTAACAAATATGCTTTTCAGAAATAACTTAAATAAATCCGTGAAGCTGTCAACTATTGCAGATGTTTTGTATTTACATCTGTAGGGATTTCATAACACTTATTAAAAACCTTCACATATCTAGCTTGGGAGAGCCTTGCTGGATGAAAAAAGGGTTTCCAGGGATAGCCTGTTTGCTTCAAGCTTTTCTAACACTTGCTGGGTTGGAATGTAAGATTTTTCTGCTTTAAAACTGAGCTGTCTATATGGTCTTGAAATAAACAGAGAAGGAGAGTCCATAAACCTTAGTGGTATAATTAAGAATGATCTAGCATCAGTGATGTCATATCTATGATAAGCCACTACAAGTACCCCACAATCTATCTTACAGGTAATAGCTATCTGGGAGACCCCAGGATAGTTCTTTGTGTGTCACTATCTCCCTGTGAAGGGAAGATGAATTGGAATTATTTAAGGAGAGCGGTTCAAGACTCAACAGATTAAAGTTCATATAGATTGGGCCAAACAAAGTCCAGGTTCTTCACTCCAATGATTTTTCCAGCCAACCAACACACAGCAGTTAAGAGAAAATCAAGGAAAGCTTGCCTATGTTATTGCTTTTACAACTGTCTCAAAGTGATTGACAGCGTTCATATTCTCATTATGGCATCTGCAGATAATGAGGTATCCAGGCACAGGAATATCCACTGCTTGAGCATGCCAGGAATATTATCGCTGACGTTTGAGAAAAACATTGCAATTCCACACAATACCTCTACATCTTACAAACGTCAAAACACAGCCAGATGCTGGAGCCATGGCTGCTGAAATCACATGGGTTAGCTGGTATCTTCTGAGAGAATTATTATAGATGTAAGGTATCTATTTAGCCAGTCAGGATTGTGGGTTCTAATTCTGCAGATAAGAGCATGCTCCCCCTGGAATTTAAAGACTCTTTCCCATACCTCCTTTTGAAATTTTCATAATTTTGTATAAATAAGGCTCGGCAACTGTCTGAAGTGCTGTGAGGAATATCTTTCTGAGTTGAGAGAAGGAGTCTTATGTTTCTAAGGTAAATAAAGGCAGCTAAAACAACTCTGGGGAAAGGCTGCTGAATAACATGCAATCTCAGATGGCTGAGACTGTCTTGCACCTGATGGCTCCAGGCTAACTCTGCCCCCACCCTACTGGAGCATGACCTTTGGCATGTTACTGTGCCACAGTGATACTCTCCTGCCACCAGTATCTAGCACAACATCTAGTTACCTGCCAGCCTCCACGTGTCCTTTGTCCTGAGTCTCAGATGGAAGAGAAAGACAGATACTAACCACAAGCAATGTGCCACAGTGATTGAGATGCTGGAGATGTCTACAGTTTCAAAACACAATAACGTGAAGAACACCGCTTGAAATCTGGAAAATGGGCACAGAAATCCTTTAAAGTTCTGTTTTCAGGCAGCATGGAGGTCACATCTAGGAAACACAGTACTGCCAGCATCAACAGGGCTGCTGGGAAGATTGTTGCCTCCTGGGGACACCCACCTGGTTCTGGAGACAGGGACTCCAAGTAAGCAAGCTGTTCTATCCTACTCCAGTGAAAATGTTTTGATTTACACCTAATGTTAATGGAGCAATGTTGGAAATGCTCATCTCCCTCCCTCCCTCCCTCCCTCCCTCCCCTTCTCCCTCCCTTCCCTTCTCCTTCCCTTCCTCCCGTACTGACTGTAGAGGCAGAGAGGGCACTGCCAACAGAGACTCCTCCTTCGACCCTCAAGTTTTGTGAGATGACTTGTGACATGTCTCAGAAGGCACTGAGACATGTGCCTTAACCAGCTACAACTTCCTCATTGCTAATGAGAATCTTTACTGTCTTGGCAGGATCCCCATGTCTTCTTCTTGTCTTTGAATACAGCTCTGGCAAAGGTGGCCTTAGGATAGGAAGCCAGCACTTAGTTCCCCTTAACAGGAGTTGTCCTTAGCCTGAAAGGAGGCGAGCAGTCCTTCACAAGTAAAACAGGGAAAAAAAAGGTCTTAACATACTTCTGTAATCTCACTGGACATTACAGCTGCTTTTTCCTTTCCACCATGCTGCCACTGCGTGACCCTTGTCCCAGCTAAGAGCACAAAACATGTTAGGTCAAACTAATATTCTCAGTCCTGCTGCTGTAATACCCAGTGATCCACACCAGCCCTGTAGTCATACCAAACACAGGGAGATTTGCAGAAGGTTTTCATTCAAACTAGACAGAGTATGTGTAAGGTCAACACACAGAAATCATTGTTATGCCTTCCTTCTAAAGAAATCATTTCTCCAGCTGGATATCAAAACTTCAATGTCAAAACTTCAGTCAGATGCCCTGTAGAGATGAAGTGATTACAAAAATTCACCATGGCTAAAGAGAAGTTAATAAAAGAGCTGTGACTGATCTCTGTTCCTCAGCAGCACACATAAGGTAAACTGCAGCAGGTGTACCAAAATGAAAATATACACCAGAGCACCCAATTAGGGTTTGGATCCATCTAAAAGCTTTCTTACCAAAACAGCTCATTTTAAAACCCCTAAACATTTCCTAGACAACAGTCCAAAAGACTCTCACATCAATAGATTATTAAATCCATATAACATTGCTCATCAGCATTTATAAATTATTTTTGTGTCCAAAAAATGAAAAAAGAAAAAAAATCCCTAAGTGCCCTGGTGAAAAGCATGGATGGATTTATAATGCTCGGGAAATAAAAGCAATGTGCTCTGCAGGTAAGACGACAGCCTGAAATGCAATATGTGACTAAACACTAAAGAAGCCTTCTTTAAAGTTGGCAAGAGGAAGGTCTGATGGTTAGCACACCGTAAGAAACATGGTAAGTTTCAGTTCAATGTATTGCTCCACTGCAGCCTTTGGTTGTGACTGTGGTCATACTATTTACCCTCTTTTTGCTGTATGCAAACTGCCTGCTCTAATGAGGTGGTGGCTGTGCCCCTCCTGCACAAAGCACAGCAAATCCTGGTGTCTCCATGCTTGGCTATAACACAGAAAACAACTAATAGTGAGGGAGTAATTTTTTTCAGAATTAGAGGAAAATTCAAACAAATATCAGAATCATTAAGCAATTATCTTTCTGGCACTAGCATGGAAATGCACTATACTTCTGTTAGAATTGGTCCACCTTATGAAAATAATAAATCCTGTATTTTCCTGAGAAGGCTTTTTTGGTTTCCCCCAAGTGCTCAGAAGTTTCTTACTGTGCTTTGCCACCAACCACCACACTAAATGTTGAGTTCCTTCTTCAGGTCATAGCTTAAAGGGAAGAAAATAATAAAATAATGACAGCTTTTGGAGGAATTGTGGGACTCAAAAAGCTTTCTGGAAAACCTGGTGTACCTGGTGCTTAACCCCCTTGCCGCTACGCCTGCTTGGCCTGGCCACTACGTGTGCACCAAGAGCTACTACTCCTGTGCTGGCTGGTGCAAGAAGCAATGAGGGACAGGCGATGAGAGACAAAGCAGGGCAGCTGCAAATGAAAATCACCCTGGGGAGGGTTACAACTAGATAAAGTTTTCGACAATAAGATTCCAGAGACTGCTGACTGGAGAAAAGCTCAATATTTTAGTCTCAGTACAAATTTGCTTCAATCTTATACAACTCCCATGCAGCAGCATCCACAGCTGCATGCTGTAAACAACAAACAAATCTATTTCCATCAGCCCTGCTGATGCTATGAGAAAAGTGCCTGAGCATAAGACATGCACAGATGCAGAGTCTCACCTGAGCCTAGTGCTGCCCTCCATTTGGCCCCTCTAACTTAATATCGTTGTTACAAAGCTATTGGTCTCCTGGTAGCGAGCTGGCTCAATGCAGAGCCTCTTCTTCCAGCTAATCTGACAACTCCGATCCAAGAAGCATCAAGGGCCCAATTAAGAAGACACATCTTATCAAGGAGCTTATTTTGCATAACAGAATACAAATGACGAATAAAAATTTAATGTTTAATAACTTAGTACAAAGAGGGCTGTTGATATAGAATGCCTGGAATTTTTATGGCGGCTGTCAGACTTGTGATAAAACTGTTATATAGGAACACTTGGCAAAAAACAGCGTAGAATTTTTCAGTAATGGTGTGTGTATGATATTGCATTAATTCTTGATAGGAAAGTAACTGTAAACCTGGGAATCAGCCAGTTTGAGTTTCCCTGTAAGATGATTTTTTTTATCTGTGAAGGACAACTAAATACGTTTTAATGAAGAGTTAGCTGAAAGGGTAGTTGATACTTCATACGTGCCTTTGTGTGTTTGCTGATGTCCAGACTCTAGAGGCAAATCTTCATAATCCCTCTTGGATTCAGAATAACTTTGGGATTCACTGATGTGGCTGCAGTTTGCTGGTAACCATAGCTAATGGGTGGTAGGTAGTAAGCTTAAAGAGGAAGAAGAGGTTACCTACAATGCTTTGCCCTTGCCGGATAGGGGCATTTCTTCGATTTACTCACAACGTATGGAACAGCTGAACACGGATGCAGCTCTTTTCTGACTTTGAAGATCGCAATCAGGTGGAAAGCTTGATTTGCCTTTCTCCTTACGATTGCAATTTATTCGGTAGAAGTTCTTAATGCTAATAAAAAAATACTTTTGCGTGCTAAGTTCCAATACAAAATGAGTTCTCCAAACAGCAGGTATGCATCGTATTAACAAAGAATTATTTTCACCTCAGTAATTATCGTGGTCTCTAAATATGTCAATACCAATCACAAAAAAAAGATGTTCAGATTTTCTTTGAACCATTTCCATAAAGCTGCTACTCTCGCACAGATTGGGAATGCTTGCATCATATTCGGATGAATTTGCCATGTACCTTAAGCCTTTTGTAAAAATAAAATAATAACGAAAAGGTCTAAATATGTAAGAGTAGAAATTAAGTAATTTTTAGTAGTGCACTTAAAATAAAGTGTCCATTAAATAATGCTAAACTCATGCCGAATGAGAGTGGAACTCTTTTGGAAGTACATATCACATCTATGTGAATACTAAATGACTTTCTTATTCATTCGATTCCATTGTATTAGTGTTATTGCAATGAATACCAAATGAATTCCTAATGATTGGATACTTAAAATAAAGTGTTATCCCTTTACAATAGTCATCAAACTTTAAGGACAAATTGAGATTAAAAAAATTATGTACTGGTTGAAAGAAAATAGTCTGAACTGCACAGTTGAGAATATTGAAAGGTATAATTTATCTGATGATGCTAATACCCAGATGCAGTCCTATATTAGAATTAGTACTACAGGAGTAGACCCTTATACAGAGGATTTGTTGCAGAAATGAAAACTATCAGTAAGAGTTTCACTGTTCCATCATTATGAACTCATTTGGTATTCACTGTAATAGCACTGATCGTAATGAATTTGCTTGATATTCATATGGCTCTCACATGCATTAACATAGGTTTTCTGTCATAATTCAACATCCAACAAGCATTAGTTACTGCAGACTTCGGATTAGACATGGGCCAGTATTCTGCAACTGGAGTTTCCTCTCGGTTCAAATGCAGTCAAAGGACATATTTATCTGTCTAATTCCTGTCTCTTTTTCTTTTCTTTGATACATAATTTTTAATCTGGAAAACCTCCTAAAAGATTCCACACTATCTTTTCACATCAGCATAGGTGTGTGCCATCTTATGTCCGAGGCAACAAGCCAAAAAGCCAGAATTTTATCACCCAGGCACATTACCTCATTATCCCCTTGGCAACAATGGCTTTGGCACAGCCTGGAGCTGGCAAGCTACTAAGGGAGCAAAACCCTGACTCCTAGTATTAAATGGATTTTGTTGCTTTAGGTTCAGAAATGCCAATACTCCCCTAGTATTGGATAATATTTATTTGGCAAAATGACCTCTTGTCCTTGGAGTGTCTTCCTCAGAGGAAATAACTTGGTGGCTACAAGCAGGGTAACTCTTTGGAAAATTTCCTAAAGGAGGCAACTCAGCCAGGTTTTCAGCAGGTTTTGCTCAACATTTTTAGACATCCCTCAGTGGAAGCTTGACTAATGCAGGTTCTGGTGTGATTCCCTCAGTTAGGGTGTTAGAGCCCATTTCCCCATTGCACCTCATGGTAATTATTCCTCTTCAAGAGATTATAGATGAGCAATAGATGAACTGCAATGACTATTAACAAGAATTACAGCAATCTTTTTGCATAACCGTTCAAAACACCAGAGGCCACGTGCTTAGGTAATACACATGGATGTAGATCATGTAATCAATTCAATTGCAGTAATTGGTAACATGAAATTATGGAGTCAGGTGATCTGCTGATGCTATCAGCACTAGTGTTGCAACCCAGTGCTTTCAAAATATGGTCCCTATTTCATTGTGTTGTTTCCAAAGGAGGTTTTTCCTTTGGTTTTCACGATTGCTTTACTTGAACAATTTCCTCCTCCCACATAACCCCTCTCTTCTACCCTTCTCCCTACTACAGTCTCCAACTAAAAGGCTGGGTTTCAGCTCTCCTTTGTGCTTAGGGTTCTTATTCCTCTTCTTGTGGGGGCTGGAGGCATGAGGAAACAAAAGAGGGCTCAGCATAGATCTGGTGGCTTGCAGACAACTGTCAGGAGACTAAATACACTTCTTAGAAGTATCCTGTAAGGCTGATCTTGGGACGTAGTTTCTTACGGAAGCAGAAGTGGATCTTCAGCAAGCTCCCCACCGCACTCTCATTTTTGGCAGGCCATTGGCAGAGCCTGCTGCTGTTCTCAACACAAAGATGGAGCAGCGATTTGGGTGGCTTTAGGACAGCTGTAGCAGATACCCAAAATGGGTAGGCTCAGTAGAACTAAAACTGGGAGAGCAACTAGGAAAATGCATACATTAAATAAAGTGAGGGATGGATTTGATTCTTGAAAACCTAGTCTTGCAGGCTATCAGGCTTCTCTCCTGCTGGGAAATTGCTGTACAAGGGTGGAGACAGCAACAAAAAAAAATGTCCCCAGGAGCAGACCAGGATGGTCACAGAAAAAGAGGAGAAGCAGCCCTCTACCAGGTAGAAAAGACCAAACAATAAACAAGAGCTACGCTAGATGTGCCATTGGAGACAGTCTCCAGTCCCATAACTTCAAAAGATCAACGTGTAGTTCAACCATGCAACAGCAACACAATCACAGGCTACTCTGGCAAGTAAAGGCTGAGAGGGGCCTCCTCCCTCTTGGCTTGCAGGCAGGGCAAAACTTGTCAGAGCTCTTGGAGACCCTGATGGATGTAAACACTGTTGAATTAATTTAATTTATGGTATAATTACACCACTGTGCTTGAGAGTTTAAGGGAATCCTATTTTCAATGTTTCTTCTCAAAAGGTATTTCAGGTTGACCTTTGTCAGGGGAGGCAGTGCCGCTGCAGCCAATGCAAGAGATCTGTCTACACTTGGTACACCCCCATGCATGTCACCTATTTAACTGCAAACCCATTTGCCATTTCAGCAAAGCTATGTAATTGAAAAATTATTCCTCTTTTACCGACAAATGTTTTGCGCAGAAAGTTCTGAGGCATGGCAGCACTATAAAATACACCTGATTTTTGTACCAAGCTTGTGGTCAGGATAGAGTCTTAGAAAACTATGGGAAATATGCATTTTCTATTAGTATGTATTACTACTTGCTGAAAAAAACCCCTGTTTTAGTTCTTTCTGATCTAAGACTAAGGAAGATAATTTATTCATGAGCTTCTAAGGAAAATGCATTTTCTATTTTTTAGTATAAAGTAAGCTTATAATTGACTGGTATACGCGAAGTAATGCCGTGTGCTACAGAAGCAGAGAAAGGATGTATGTTAACAGCTACTTTATACTGTGTTTCATTTCCAAGCACAAAATTTGGCTGCTTCTAATGGAAAAAGTGCTGGAGGGTTTTGCCTGGCCACTGCAGAAGGCCTGTGATAACGTACTTGCATCACTTCACAGTTAAACTAAAGCAAACGTATGTCATTGCTGTGTGTGCCATAACACCTGGGCACAACAGAACGAATTCATGGACTGTGCACCCATAAATCTTCATTTCCTAGTTTTGTGGGATTGTCAGGCCTTTAAAGTTATTTAACACGCCTTTTGCAGTGATAGATAGGCACTGAGAGTGTTATAAATACTAACTTGTGTCTGAAAGTTAGGCTGTGAAGCCATCACCCAGGCTTACGGTGTCTGCGATTTTATATCCGGCTAACAAGTCACTTTCATCTGGAGTCTATGAATGAGTGAGAATCAACAGTCACTGTATATATACGTTAGGTGCTACTTGATCCATATATATAAAACATTTCACTTATTGAAAAAGAAAAAAGCATAGTAAGTGTTCCCTGCTTTAGTTTCAGAAATAAAGGCCATAGACTTTACTAGTGTATGGCCTATCAGGAATTTATAATGAAAAAGAATGTTCATTTTTTTCTTTAAAAGTGTCTCGAGCTAAATGATACTGACGCTTTCAATTTTTAACATCATAATCAATAAAGGCTGCTTATGCACACTTTGCAAAACCATCAGTTTAGAAGTTTGAAAAAAAAAATCTGCATATGGCTGCAGCTTGCTGACTGCAAAGCTCTAGCACTAAATCTTCTGAGTTAAAGTTTTACTGGTGTGTTATGAGTAAAAATGCCTTGTCAGCCATCTGCCAGTTTTTCTCCTAACATCCATATTTTCAACCCTTGCTAAACATTGGGAGCATTTGGCCACAAGAGGCCAGCTCTACAATTAAACAGCCGAGTTCTGCAGCAGAAGCAAGGGCATGTCAAAATAGAACTGTCTGTTATTAATTTTAAAAGTCCATAAAGGAAAGCTATGACCCTGTCAGGGTGATGGACTGGTAGTTAAATGTATTATAAACTATTAACTCTCAGAGACACAATAGAAAAGGAAAAGAAAAACAATGCAGCAGTGTCAAAAGCCTCAATAAATGCTAATCACGGCAGATTAATCAGCCTCTAATTCCACTGATCCAAAAAGGTTAGAGAGTCAATTGTGTAAAATTAGCTCTTTCTCATGTGTCCCTTTGCATTTGGAGAATCTGTCTGTTCATTTGCATCTTTTGCCAATGTTTATGAAGAATTCAGTTCATTAGTTCTTAAACATAAAATCAGACACTGGAAGGGAGATTCATTGCCTTTTCCTGCTTAAAGTAGTACTTAAAGAAAATAGCATTGCTACTCTGTACATTTATAGATTCTATCAAACAGCATTAATTACTGTGTGTCTCATATCCAGAAACCTTCTCATACAAAAGTTTTCATGTGAAGTGTTCTATTTAGTGTTTTAAGGAGGGCCTTTTTGATGAGCTAAGATAAAATGTTTAATTATAATATTGAAATGAGACGAATGGCAAACAGAAGTTGCTAGACCTTAGTAGAGTACGTGTTGCAGAGAGCTCCCACAAGTACATGCACTATCTGCTATAGGAAATACCTGCTTTAACCTGCATCTGAAAATTCCACAACTTGCCTAACAGAATGGCAGTTTAAATGAATGATTGTGCAGAACACAAGAAAGCCTGAGGGTGGGTTATTTGAAATGTTCAGAACTGAACTCTGGACCAGACAGGACTCCCCTGCTTTCCTTACAAAGCTAGTGTTCAAACAGGATTCATTCACTGTCCGATTATGTTTGATTGCTAGACTGAGTTTTAGGGGTTTGCCTAAAAACTGTACTTGCTGAGTTAAGAAATGCAGGAGCAGAGATCATAACTTCATAAGATACCTGCAAAACTTACTGACCATGAGAAATGTTTGTGGTCAGCCAAGGGGAACCTCAAACATACATGCTCTGCTAATGCTTAGTTTGCCTGGACTGCCTCCCCTGGGATGAAATCCATGCCTCATTTCTCGTTCCCCTGGAGAAAAGTGTTTCTTCCCCACACCAAACAGATCATGTGATTTAACAGAAATCTAGGAATTTTCTACCCATTTGCTCCTCCACACTTCTGGGAAGCAAACTCATACTGGGCTTTCTGCCAGAACCCTACCTGAAAGCCATTTTTCCATACCCAGATAGAAGGGTGCAGGAGACCTGTTCGTCTCACAGCTGCCCTCCTATTTTGGGCTGGTTTACCTGGGTAGTTCAGGAGTTCCTTAGGGGAACTCTCAGGAAAAGTCTCCTTTTCACCAGCACAAAGAGAAGAAGCAAAGGGCTATTCCTATTACCTTTCCACAGGCCTGGTCCCTGACTACAATATCCCACAGTAATTAAGGATCAGCACCAATCTGTCCATAGTCAGTGCACAGCCTTGCCTTTAGCTTGGCCCTCTCTGACATAAACACATAGCAATGTACTTATATATAATTAAAAAGTTTCAAAGCAAAACAGTCCTCAGCAGATGCACTTGGGAAGAGGATAAGAGAACAAACAGGAGCCAGATGTTTGCCCCTGCCCTTCATGAAGTCCTGAAGGGAGGTCTGCAGAGACTGGAGTTACACAGGTGCCATGGCGTATCACTGCCCCACACTGTCACAGCAGCATATGCATACCAAGCATTTCTCTTCCTTGAATAGAACTGCTTTTTCTAGTCTCACAGAAAAGTTGCTGGGGTTTAGAGGGCTGGAATGCTTTAGCTAATTTGAGTGTTTTCTGCAGAAAAGTTTGAATGTCTTGATGCGTTCCTTTCGCAGTTTATCTCCTGCAGATCCTAAGTGGTTGTGTCAAACCCTCCCATTCTGTCTGACACTTTAGATGGGAGCACTTGCTTGAAACATGGTTGGAGTCTCTGATCCATGATATTAATGGCAAGTCAGATGAGACGTGTGGGGCTACAGAGAGGACTCCCATGATGCTACGCCACAGCTACAGCCACCACAAGGGCTCATCCTGTTCTCCTGGATCATGACATTCTGTAGAGAAATAGGGTAGAGTACCTGTGTGATAAATTGCATCACTGTGGGCAGTAAGGGACTGCTTCCATTAAACACCCTCATTTATTGGAGGATAATTTGTTTGTCTGCATGCTGTTTTGGTGCAGAATATATATGTGGTTTGGGGTCAAAAGCTCTTTATTGGGGCTTCATATGTTTGCATGCTATTGGCTTTAAGTTGAAATCCCACATGGAAGGTTTACTCTTGATTTGAGAAAGTTTTATTTCTGGAAACATTTGAATATATATATATATATATATATATATATATATTAAAACCTAGTGAGGGAGACCTTTAGCAGAGGAGAAAATATAGAAAAAGAGTACTGCAAAGTACTAATTTAAAAAATACCCATGAGGAATCTAGCTTAAAATATGAAAATATAATATGAACTTTAAAAGTTTATTCTGATGTAGTAAACCAAAAAATATTGTAAAGGGAATGTAGAGTAAGCATATATGGCACAGTGCAATGGATGGACTGTCAGCAGTATTCTTTTGTGTGTGTATCTTTTGTACTGCAGTGAACTGTGCAACAGGAAGATTTGAATAATCTGAATCTGCCATCTCCCCCTTCTGTCAATCAGATCCTTCCAATTTTGAACATGCCAGGATGAACTATGTTGACTTCTTTGGCACAAGAAAGTGAATCCAGTGAAATTCATATATTCAATGGTTTTATGAAAATGAGAAAATTCTGTCTACTTGCTAGAACAGCTTTGGGCTAGTTTTGAATAGCTGCATTTCATCTCTGCATTTTCCCTCCCCACAACTGTTATGATGTGAAAAGTGCCCAAGGCCAGGGGCTTATAGGCCCAAGTCCACTGAAAATAATTGTAATTGGGAAAAAAAAGACCTTTTGCCTAAGCCAGTCATATTATACTTTCCAATCTGACCACTTCTCTTCCACTGATGGATATAGTTTACACTACAAAACCCATTTCTTTTGGGGTTTTTTTTGCAAGTGAAGCTAATTTATTGCCACCGAAAAATACATCAGACAGCTTCTGGCATGTATTCCTGTCTCAAAAGTGCTCTAAATACTTAGGTCTACATAAAGTTCCACAGCATACAATTGCTCTTCTGCAAAGTTTTTGCTTTAGTACTGGCAACCGACAAGTTTAAACCCTTCTCTTTGGGACAGAATACTTTCCTACTGTTGCACTGAAGTGTGACTGAGTGCGGGATGCAGAAGACAGAAGAATTCTGCAATTCTAGCCATTTCCCCTGGTATTCTGTCATCTGAAGTTACCATGAGACAAACCAAAGAAAAGTGGAATTACCACTACAGATTTACATGTTGACTTTCTAAATCTAAGCCTCCCAAAAATTTTCTGATGTTTGGATTAAGAAGGGTGATGTTTGTCCAGCTAAGAATCAGAAAAGCTCAGCTCCACTTTTCAAAAAGACTAAAGGCAGAGATCATATTCATTAAGAAGCTCCCCCAGCTAAATGCACCTTTGCAGACACTTCATCCTTCCCAACACTGGTAACAATGAAGCTTTGATTTGAGAAGCCTACCTAGGAGAAATTTTCTGAACTGATGTAATTGATGATGGCAGTAAGATTTGAATTTTTCAGAATTTAGATTTTAAATGGTCAAGATGATTTTTAAAGCCTAAATAAGTATTCAGACTGGAGTAGAATCATGTCCAGTGCATATGTGAAGTGTATCTCCAAATTACACTTGAGTTCTGCAGGAAGTGGGAGAGTGATTCAAGAGGTCTCATGTTTACTTCATGGGCTGATATGACCAAGCATGGTACAAAAGGAGGAACTTTAATGCTAATGAAGTAAACCTTCATATAGGATGTAAACCAGACTTTCTTATATTTTTCTCTGTGCATCAGCTTTCTGGACATCTTCCAGCTCCACTCTGCCTACCTATGCTTTGAACTGCCCAAGACAGTATTTATTTCCTTCCCAAAACTGTTCAGGAGTGATCTATTTAAATAGATCGACTGCTTGTTAGTGGTGGGAGGAGAGAGCTCCTACCTCTCAAAGACTATTATTAGACTTAGTTAACTACAATTTATAAACACACTATATGCCCAAGAACAGCTTTTAAGAGGCAGAGATGCAGAAGAGAAGGATGAAGTGAACAACCTGAGTGACAGACTGTGGAAGCATTTTCTTAACCAGACATGGGTTCTGATCTTTACTATGTGCCATAGATATTTCTTTACATGGTAAAAAGTTCCTGCAGATCATTATTTAAAGTGCATCATTTATGCCCAGTTTGCATTGAGCAATGTGATGGATCAAGGTCAGAACAACCAGCTTCAGACCCCTGTCATGGGCAGGGGCTGTAACCCCACCCTTTTCAACAGAAAATGTGATCTCTTTCTTTTCCACCACACATTCAAGCAGACTGATCAGCAGATTCATACCCAAATGAGTCTCAGATCTAAATCTCTATACATAAATTGTCCCTGCACCCTATTTCTATAACCAAACAGTGCCTGCAAATCTCGGGCTCTATTTTAAATCTGGCAGTTAGGCACACTCTAGTTTAAATTAGAGGCTTAATCTTAGATTTCCCAGGTTTCTCTCTCCTTATCTACTGCAAAATGCTGCAAGAAGAAAAGAAAAACTCCCAGAAACCCTTGTCTTTGCACAGATGAGGAATAGCAAATCATAAGCAGGTTTGCTGAATTCTCAAGTATGTGATTATATATTTCACTGTCAACGAAAACCACAGGAATAGGAAAATATTACTGTGAAAATACTGCCTGTAATGAGAGGACTTGGTAGTCACATTTGGTAAGATATAAGTTATCTTTTATCCAGTATTAGTGAATAATACCACTCTGCCATTTGCTGTAGCATGTTTCCTTTAGAAAGCCACACAAACTTTACCTAAAATATAATATTAAGAAAACTGCCTATTCTGAATCTACTAAGATTCCAACAATATATGTAATCGCCTCTGAGTTCCACTGGTTTTTCTTTCCTCAAATCTGCAACATCCCAAGACAAATATCTCTACCTGATTACATTTCAATGAAGCAATGTTGACTTACGCTAGCAAAAAGACCTAGTTCATCTGCTTTCTGTTGTTTCATTACCTTCCCAGCTTTCAGAAAAGGGCAATTTCTTTGTTTGGGTTATTTGTTCCATAGCCGGAAGGTGCTGCCTTCTAAAGAGGATGGTGTTTTTACATCAGACTCGGTGTTGGATGATTTCTTTCTTTCTTTCTTTGCAGCCATAACATCCTCTTGTTCACACAGAAATAAAAACTCACAAAGGGTATGGATCGTGCAGTGCATTTCCTGTAACGTTTAATAATCGCAGTAAAACACTGGCATACATTGCTGTCTACTTACAAATCTTTCTTTTATGTAGAAATTGCAGGTTAGTATTTAAGTCATCTGAATACCTGCTTTACATATCTGAACAATGTAATAAAACAACTCATCCTGCCTAGATTAACATCCTCTAGCTACCTTAACCCACAAGGTCCACATTCTGTGCTACACTTCATGAATGTGAGTCACAAAGAATATCCCAATTAACAAATGCCATGAAATGAGGCAGGAATCATTCTCCTAAACTGACTGAGCCTAGATGTTCACAGATGCCCTCTCAGCGTAGCCACAGTTCCCAGACACTGTCTCAGGAATAGCCTCTCCCTATTCACCATCAGCAACATGTCTTGCCTTTCCTAGCCACACTCACTTTCTTCCCCTCCCCTCCACAGCCACCGAACATCAATGCAGCACTTGCAGCAATCCTTTTCCAGGGAAAGGAGCATTTGGGAAGTATTTAATGTATTTCTAACTGTCTTTCAGTGCAGTTTAGCAGCTGGAAGTCAGGTACAGTGCCAAAGCAAAGGGTCTATCCTCCGTTACTACACTTCATGTCTTTTTCCATTGACTTTAAGTGGGAAAACTGCACTCCCATGAATGCCAAGTCCACCCTCTTATAACCAGAACACACAGTAAGCTCTGATCCATGCCCCTTTGTCTTGGCACCACGGTCTGTTTAAACAGGACTAGTTGCACAGTTTAAGAACTAGAGACAACTCAAAGCTGACAAGTACCTGACAAGCCTGTTTTGGGTAGGTACTGGTTAAGTCTCTGTTCCTGTTCCTGCCAGCTGGGAAGGATGTTTGAATTACCTGACTGGAAAAGAAAGGAATTTTAAAAAAAAAGAAAAAAGAAAAAAGATACTTTTCTTTTCCTCTGTTTCTGTTGGAAACAAAACAAAACAAGGAAACCTGAACATTTGACAATCTACAGATTTCTTTTTGTAAAACAAATAATAAAAATTAAGCTTTTAAGCTATGTGAAGATGATTACCAAGAAGCTTCAACAATGCTGAGCAGTTGGTTGGAAACCTGCATTCCTATTATTCTCTTCCCACAGAAGCTTTTAAATTAAAATAATTTTTGAAGCTTAGCCTAGAACATCAAAAACAAATCAGAGTTCAAGTTCACAGTACGATTCCCATTGGGAAAAGGGATTCATTTACAGATACCGGGTGATTTTTTGACACTAGGAAAGACATTTTATTTTCACAGAAGAAGGGATGTCCACTTCTAAAGCACAGACTAATTGCACTTGGCCATGTGTTGCTCCTTGAAAAGAATTAATCTGCACTGAGATTAAGTCAAACATTGTTTTTCTTTCCACAATTTCTGGAATTCTCAGCCAAGTCTAAGCTCTGCTCCAAATTGTTCTGCGTTCTGTCCTGTTGCCACAGCAAATGGGTTTGTCTGAGTGAGTTGGGGCATGCTATTCCACATGTGCAATGCCCTGCACGCCACAGCAGCCGGCGTACAGTGTAAAAGGTTGTACAACATCCCATACAGCCAAGGATGATCAAAGGCTTCCTCTCCATTTCAGCATGGTATCCTGAACAATGAACTTGCACCAGTCTAAGAGAAACAGCAGAAAAGTTGAAGGCAGCCCTTCAGTTTCCTTCTCATGTGTTGCAATTAACAAATAATGGCAAGCTTCCCATATGGAAAGGTAGCACATTAATCTATTTTGAAGAGCTAAGAGCTTTGTTGTTGTTGATACTGTTATCATTATTATTACATTCTCTCTTCAGCTTTTCGACAGCTCAGTGATAATTTTCAAAGATTATTTTGATTCTTTTCAGTAGTTCTTGGAAGACAACTCAAAAAATCTTGTTAATATTTAGTAATTCCCCACTTTCCCCCAAATATACATTGAAATATAAAGTGTTTCTAAATATCCTGAGAATACTGTAAAATTCATGTCACTTTTCACTAAACACCAAGCCCTTATTATCCAAACGGTCTTCCAGGGAGGTGTTTGTAGGTAATTACCCAAGAATTAATCATAGCATTAACATAAAAAGAAAAATATAATAAATAATCAAGTTCTTACATACACAAATCATTGTAAGGTATGTTACCAATTTTCATAGGGAGGCCACTGTCAGAAATGCAATTTCATCTATCCAATTAGCAGGGTTTGCTGCATTATAAATCTGTCACTGCTTTCCTTCCACCAAACAACTGCTTACACAAGTAACTGTGTGAAACTATTAAAACCCACAGGTCTGTATAAAAGAAAGGGGTTTAGAAAATATAAATTTCCAATAAAGCTGCATTAGATCTACTCAGTCTGGAAGGCAGTGGCCAAGAAGCAGTTAAAATTATTAGGAAGGGAATTCCATCATGCTATTAATGTCCTGCAATTCAGCTGTGACTGTGTTCTGTTCACTTGGTTTTCCTCTTCAAGTGCTGTTCTGTTTTTAAAGCTGCTTTGAAGGAATGCTCTCCAGTGGACTGCCGCCTGTCACTGCTCCCTGTCATGTGTCCGATAATTAAAATCTGACTGATTTACTGACTGGCATCAACCATCACAGCTCAAGAGTTAGAAGATGTTCATCCTTCCCAAGGCTAAATTTACTTGGTGAAAAGGGGCTGCTTGCTTCTAGCCTGAGCTGTCATTCAGCTGCCGTGGAAACCATAAAGATAGCTAACAGAGCCCCAGCCAGCAGTCTTTAGTTTATTTTATTCTAATATTTATTGCCAGCCAGAAAATGAACATAATACAGACAAGTTAGTGAGAGCACTGCACTAGTGATTTGTGAGGCTGGTGCGAAGTGAGAGCAAAACAGTCCTGCAGTAGTAAAATAAAATAGAACAGTGGTGTTTCCCAAAAGTATGGCAGGGCTGGAGATGTGTTTATTTTAACCCTAATGGGGTACAATTTATTATTACATTTTAAGTAGATGCACTCTTGGAGAAGAGCAGGGCTTTTTTCCTTTTTTTTCCTAAGCGTGCACTGCTCAGGAAGTACAAAAAAAGGGAAAGGAAAGGATATCATGTCATCCTGTGTGAATGATCTAGCAGTATTAATGGAGCCTCCAGGATCTATTGAAAGCAGCAACTTCAATAGCTCAGGGTCATGATATCAGTACTTGTGATGGAACAAGCTATTTACGAAAGATTTAAACCCTGGGGAAGATGCCTCCTCCAGGCTCTCTGGCTTATTCTCCTTAGCCTTTAGGGTCACATCCTGCGCATCTGGCTCCTTCCAGTTTCTCTGTTATCATAGGTTGGATGTGACAGTTGCCAGCAATCTTTAGCTATGACCCTCCACGATGCAGTGTCACCCCAACCCAGAGCACAGCAGAGGAGCACAGTTCCCCAGTTTCCAACCTGGATTTTTTTTTCATGCTCTGTTCTCATTTATTTTTATTCCCTCAGCTACAGTATTTGTCATTTTCTCCACATAAATAAAGCAAACCTTAAATATATACTGTCTGTTAAGAAACTCAAATACCTTTCCAACATGAACAAGATTAATCACACATAATATTTACAGTACTAAACAAAACAATTATAACATCATATATACTCAGTTGAACAAACACACTGACAGTTCTTTTTGAAAACATACAGTAAAAATCTAATGAAAATCCATATCAGAGCAAAAGAACTGATCTTCTATTTGTTTTCCTCTTAAACCATTTTCTTAGAGAAAAATTCAGATGCAAATGCCTTCATCTTCATGAAGGCTTGATTTACTACTGCCTTTCTCCTGTAGTGGTGCAGCTGTAGGGATAAGCAGCACAACAGAAGCAAAGGGAAGTAAAATTACAAAGAGGCATCCAAGACAATCCAGATTTGCTTCCTTACCTAGAGCCCTTGGGGATTTTGCTCCTGCAATTATCATAAACACACAAAGAGATGAAGTCTTGAGCACGAATTGATGTGGTCTCTGGCTTTAAAACTGTGGACCATAGCATGGCTTTCAGAAGGCTCTCAATGTGCCTAGGATAAAGGGGAGACAGAGTATTGTCTAACAAAGAGTTAATAAGCTGAGGGTTCATCTCTGCAAATTATTTCTTTCTTGAGCCTTAGTCATGCAAAAAGTCCTATTGACTTTAGTGGTTGTACTAACCCACTCAAGATTCATGCCAGTAAGTGATTGCAGAGTCAGGTTTTTAAAGCAGGCACCAAAACATATCCATAAGTTCCTCTCAGAGAATCTGCATGAAACAAAGCTCTCCATCATGTCCCAGTCAGATGCCCTAATAAACTGAACTACTGTCAAAGAACATAATAAGGGAACATTTTCTGTAAGACCATGCGGAAAGATTTCCACGAGTGTTCAAAGATCCTCCTGTGCTGGGGGTGCAGTTGGGGAAGGAGAATGTGTAAATGTCCAATACCTGGCAATGCAAAAGAGTCACAGTAGAAACAATTTTTTACTAATCACTTGAATACTGACACATTCCTGGCCACCACACAAGGTTTCTTTTCTGATCAACCATAGATCTGGTGTTCTGTAACAGGCTGTAAGGGGAATTCAAAATCACCCGCAACCAACAACTTCATCATTCACTCTCAAAAGTATTTTATCTTTCCTTGTCTCCTTGCTTTCTGAAATTTCTCTCAACCTGATATTTCTTAACAGAAACTTATTTTGTACAGGTCACCAGTTTGGTTTCTCAGTGCCTTAATGCGTGGCGTTACCATTTGGAATAGCAATCGGTTGTGCCCATGGATCTTTAGCATCCTATATTCAATTTTTTGTGCAGGTGTTTACACTGTGAAAGAAAAGTATTGTTAGTAAATGTAAGCTTAACAGCAAAACTTGGGCATCTTTTTGACAAAAAAAAATAATAAATAAACAAACAAGATTATTTGTAAAAGGAAAAGTCATACAAAAATTGAAATTCAACAAGCCCAAAAACCTTTGGTAACATCTGAGAACAGTAGAATTGTCGGCCACCTGGCAGCACCCACGGGACCAAATTTTTTCCTAGTTAGTTTAGAAATCACTGTAAACTCAGAACATAGGCTGTGGTTACATCAGTCTTATTTTAGCAAGTGTAACTAACTACAAGTGAAGGCATTTGGGCATAAACTTATGTAGTTTTTCCAGCTGCACTATTGGTCATTACAACCTGCTGTGGTAGCAAATTTCAGAGGCTGGGGACATGCTGGGTGAAGAAAGATATCTTCTCATTTCTTCTAAATGTACGTGCCATTAATTTTAGTGAATGACAGGTTGTTGCTATATTAGGACTCAACATGAAAAGGAAGAACTGATCGGTTTTCACTACGTACTCACAGCATTAAATAGCACAGTCAAGTTTCTTTGCATTTTTCTTCTTTCCAAATGCCCTTTTTCCTGAAATCAGTAATACAGGAGGATGAAAATTGGTTTCTAGTATGATTAATGCTGAGCAAAACTTTCAGCTCAATACTAGACAAAGATCACCTGGGTTTGATATAATGCCTCTTTCCCGTTTTCTCCTGCTCCCTCTCTCCTGACTCTCTCCCTGGGGATGCACAAAGCATTTCAACCAGTCCTACTCCAGCTCTGTATCCCTCACCCTCTGTTCCTGAAACACCACCTCCACACTAAAGTGATTCCAGGAGTTCCTGCTCTCTACCTTTTCACCTCTAAGTATCCTCTGAAAACAAAAGGGTTTTTTCACTCTCTCTTCCAAAATGTTTGGCAAGTTGGATGACCCCATTTGTATCTTCAATGTCATTTTGATCGGGAGGGGATGACAGGGTTTTTCAGCAAACATGAAATGTGATGCTCTTCCAGTTAATAGGGTCTTCAAGAGAGCTTTTTACAAGTTCACCTGAGCTTATTAGAAACTGGGCCAAGAAAAATGGTTTCACCCCTGCTTCAGTCTATGGTCCAACTACACTTTAATATAAACAAAGTCACTTGGAGTTTATGGGGGCTTAAAAAACTTTTACAATGTTTTTTAAAAAACATTGCCCTGGCAAAAGGTCTATTCTCTCTACTTAGGGTGCCCCAAGATCCTAATCTCTGGCAGTACTTAGTACACAACTAAGGCTGGTCCTGCCCCTGGCCCACTCCTGTGTAGTGGCAGACCTCTTCTCCTGCAGAGCCAGAAGAGACTGGAGACACCAGTTACAGACACCTGGATGCACTGATGATTCAGTTTGTAAAGGCAAAATCCCTCACTTCTTCAGAAAGCTAAAGTATTTTGAAACTTCGATGATTTT
This sequence comes from Upupa epops, assembly GCA_013397515.1. Classification (NCBI taxonomy): domain Eukaryota; kingdom Metazoa; phylum Chordata; class Aves; order Bucerotiformes; family Upupidae; genus Upupa; species Upupa epops. Next base: position 1,594,081 of record VZRI01003309.1, read on the forward strand.
TCACAAGCTTTGAAATCTGAGTGAGCAAGTTTTTGAAGATGGAAGTATAGCAAAGCAATTTCCTTCACTCACTAAAACCATAGGGGAACATACTGCCCTCCTACTGTTTCCCTGATACCCCACAGTACATTATTCTTCTGTCTGCTGCCATCAGGACTGGCTCTCCACTTCCGTGGTCATGCCAACACACACCAGTTGCACATCTTGGGGATACTGAGGAGCAGAAGGCTTCATACTAACCACGTCTTAAACTTTGACTTCTACTGCTGTATAAGATAAATCAATATAATTCTAAACTGTGACAAGGTGAAAATAAATATATTCAGTATGAAAAGGACAGATTGCTGGAAGTTATGTCATTGCTTGATTTGAGCAAAGTGCCTAAACCATTTTAATATGTGACCCATAATGTGTTTCATCCCAAAAGATATAAGCATGATATTTAAGATTGCTCATGCATAGGAAATATTCATTTAATCACACAAATGCACCCACTTCTGCAGTGAAACCCAGCAGATACTGAGCAGCACCCAGCAATTAGGGACACTTTAAAGGTGGGGTGTGGAGGGAAAAACAGAACAGTATCCAGATGAAATTGCAGATGTCAGGAATGGAATTCAGCAACTGGGAGGAGAGCAGCAAAAAGGGAGATTACTATTTTTATGTAAAATAAATCAGTCTGCTAATCGGGCTAGGATTTTGTTGCTATGAGTTAAGGAGGGCAAGAGAAGAACTGTAATTTTTAGAACTGCCACTTAGAACTACAGTCCGTCTTGCTTCAACTCTCCTCTGATGCAGCATCAGTGGGGAAGTATCGTGAAGTGCTGTAATGTCAAGGCTCAAAAAAGCATATTTTAAAGTAACAGGAAGTTAGTTAAGACAATTGAACCAATTTAATGCTTTGACGTTTTTAGAGTGTTTGCCTCCCAATCAGAGTTTTCTCAGATTTCACAACAATAATCATTAACAACATTTTAGAATGTAACTATTTCCCAGATTCATAAGCCCATACCCTAAAACTTTGGGGTATTGCTTTGCCTTGAGCACACACTTTGCACATATGACATGGACTTTGGCTTTCACACCCTTTTTGGGACCCCTCGTGTCTGGAGAGAGACAAAGCAATGCAAAAAAGCTGTCAAGATTGCTGGCAGACTCCCCTGCTAAGGTTTGTGTCCAAACAGGCAGAACTACCCCCAAGATGCTACAGCTGCCAGTGTCCCTGTGGCATCTTGGTGGTGACCTTCTTGCTGACTTGGTGCTCCACAGGGTCTTCTCTAAACTTATGAGGGTTTTTCTGCTTGCCCAACAGCCTTGCAGAGCAAGTTGTGAAAGCCCTTTTTCCTTCACTGTGGGGCCATCATAGCTCGTCTGTTTGCAGACTTACCCTCTCACCAGCTCTGAACCCATCAGCCAGTTTCCAACCAGTCCAAATTGACCCCCACATTCTGATACTTCAACATACAGCTTTAATAATAAAAGTCTTCTGGTGGAGATACTGATCACAGCAAAGACTCATCAGGTACTGCTATACTGGGAAGCAATCCCAGAATGTGGTGGAAGCAGAATTGAAAGATTTGAACTTTAAGCTTTCATAGCTGACAGGTGATTTCATCCCCTCTCACCTCATGGCTAGGATATACCTAAGGAACCTAAAGGCTTTTGAATCTTTGTGCAATACTGAAAAAACACGGTGTCTACCTCAAGTTTGGTAAAAAGACTTTCTGCTTTCAAACTTTTCCTTGTGATTGTTCTCTCACCTCTCAGTGCTTGTAAGCTCTCACATGGGTAGCCTTTAGTGCTGGCTGGAAGCTGAGCATCGCATGCATCAAGCTCTTTACTGAAACCCAGTGTAGGTCACCGCATAGCTCATTAAATAAAGGGACATACTCTGCATGCCAATTAAGAGATTAAATTATAGAACAAAGCACAATGAGAAAATTTAAGATCCCCTTGTATTTTCCGGCAAGTCATCTGTCAACTGGAAGAGCTATTCTACTAACTGAAGCCTGTGAAGGGCCTGACATAGCCATAACCGTGAATATCTCAAATTGTTATGTCAGCTGAGGTTACTGTGAAGTTGAAATTGTACTGGAAGAGGAGTTCTCTATTGTCATGACTCCTATATAGACAGAAAGATGAGGAAGGAGAGAGAAAAAGAGCTAGAAAAGTTTACTAATGCAAGTCTAGGTAGGTTCTGTTTCTTGAATTGCAAATAGTATGGCATACATATCATTAATGCCGGTAAAATGTACATAGCAGAACTTCAGGGGGTATTCATACATAAAAATGTATTTTATATTGCAATTATCTTTGAAAAAGGATTTAGAAATGTTACAGTGCAAAAGTAGATTGAAAAATGTCTGCTGTGTTCAGGCAGAACTCAGTGTGCCTCGGCAGCAATACAGAGCTCAGCATCAATCCAACACGGGAACAGCATTCCCCTGCAAAGTTTTTCTCAGCGCATACCCTGCACATAACCAAAACGTTTGGCCTGATGTGATGAGCAACAGAAGCACTCTGGTTTAAAACATCCGTAGGAACAGAGCCCAGTCCATATTTTTCCCTTTAGACATTGCTAACATTGCAAGGTTTTCATGGCGAAACTACAATGGAAATATTTCATTACACAGAAAAATATTTGGGTATATTTATACCCAAATGAAGTGTTTCTCTTCTCAACTCAGCCATGGTCTACAGTGCTGCATTAAGGCAATTCTTCCAGCTCTTAGGGAGTGAAATCACTTTTCTATAGCAGACTTGCTTCAACTAGCTGGCGGCTAACTTTAAACCCAGTTTTCTGAGACCCAAGGTTACTCTACCCACTCTACAGACAGGCAGGCAAATCCAATGCCTCTCCAAAATGTATAAAGCTGCCTTAGCCCATTACTATGCCCATACTTGCAGCCTTGAGACTGCGTTAGTCTGGGCACTGAGCATACTGCAGTAAGTCCTGCTGTTAAGTCTGGCCTACAGCTGAACACAAGTGTTTCTATCTGTCCGTGGAGATTATCCCGAACTTCTCACAGCTCTGAGCTGCCTGGGTGCATGCAGGAGGTGCTGGGTCCACAGGGACAGACCCCTTGTGCACCAGACTTTGTAGCAATCAACATTACAACACCTATTCCTCCGGCAGATTTAGAGCTACCTCTTAGCAATGGTAACAGAGCTCACTTTATAAAGACTCTTCTTCTCATGTAACTCCAGCTACCCAGTCCTTGAATGAGAACCGATCTCAGAATATTTGGGGTTGGAAGTAACCTCAAAAGATCATCTAGTCCAATGCCCCTGCCAGAGGATGATCACATACAACAGGTCACACAGGAATATGTCCAGGCAGATTTTGAAGGTCTCCAGAGAAGAGTCCACAACTTCTCTATTACCCAATGATTATGAATAAAGGAAAGAAAATCTTAAATGAATTGCTGCGTTCATAAAACCTAAAGTTTTGAAGGTCTTACTCAAAAATTACCTTCCAGAAATATAGGCACTGCAGGGATGGGACCCTGCACCGTGAAACAGGAGAGGAAGAGGACATGTATTTTTTGTTAAATACGTGGTAGATTGTGAAATCCCTGACCTGCTGCATCAGGATGGCCTCCTGTCACCCAGTTTCATAAAACTTTTGTGTTTGGACCAGCACAACTGGCTTCCCAACCCCACCAAGGCTCAGCATACCTGTGCTTCTTGCAGGGGAGGGACAAAACCATACGTCCCATGGTGGCTCCCCAGCCAGCAACTGCATGCCTATGACCCTTCACCATATATTCACACTGGCTCATCTGTTCTGCGGGAGAACTGGGTAGGTAGAAGAGATTAGTCTGCCGCTGGCCTGCCTGCCTAATCCTCTAGCTGCCTGCAGAGGAGCAGGATTTAACAGACCTAAGTCCCCACCAGTCATCTGTTACTCAAATGAATTTCCCATGACCTGTTGCAGGCAAGCAGAAAAGTCCAATTACCAATCCCATGCTGAAAATTTCTGTATAAATAACTTCACCTCCCTCAAATCTGCCCTTAGCATCATCATCCAGCCAACTATCAGTTGACCAGTTGATTTGAAACAGTGAGTATTGGAGCTAATTAGAAGTCTGCAGTGTTGTGTCTGTACCAGAATTGGATCAGTAGCCAGAGAGCTGATCACATTTACGCACAAACGGTGACTTATCCCCTAGTGCCACAGTTACTCTGAGGCTGTCACATCATTCTGTGAGGTGACATGTCACATCATTGTCATGGTGACATGTCACCACATTACTGTGCAGCTGTCAGGGACATCCAGTTAAAAGCCCTGACTACAACTGTTTCCACTTAGGTATTTAGTTTTTAAGGATTACTGACTGTGATGTAGAAATTCCTATCAATCATAATGTCAGCTCTAAAGAAATTAAGCTACTTTTAGATGAAGATTTTGAAACAAATGTAATAACACAGAATGGTGCTTATTTCTCAAAAGGTGGGTTACATCCATCAGGGCAATGACACAAATGACTAGGTGGAGACAAGGGAAGGTTCCTTCCATTGTTTCCAGAGATGGCACGAGAAAAAAAAAAAGATCTAGTGAAACAATGTTTAAAACGTAGAATTAGTACTGCAACTACAGAAATGTCTTTCTGAGTACGCAGAGAGGCTCAAAAAGAAGATACAGAGCCATTCATCTACCTCAGGGCACACAGACCAAGATATCAAAACAAAAACTGTTGTGGCTAATACACTGTGAGTACACCATATAGATAATTCACAACATCTAGTAGTTACTACAAGGTAGTTGGTAGGCTCAAACCCCAAGCTGTTACGGGCAACTGTCAGTCTTGCCCAAACGCTTCATGGAAAACCTGCCTGAGATTTGTCTCTGCCAAGATTTAAAGCCAGATGGGTTTGTCCTGCTGTAAAAATACATACTTTTTGTGAGCAAAGACAAAGAGAAGGAAGAGGATATTTTTCCTAACAGAGGAAGCATGAATACCTACCTCCGAGGAAACTGAAGCAAGGTGGAAGAACACACATGTGTCCATGCACGTATGCATATATGTGTGTCTGCACACATGCAGACATACAGGAATATATTTCCTCACTTGACAAAGTAAAGGACTATAGAGCTCTATTGGTTTTCCTGCTTTTAGGTGGGGACACAGATAGACAGGAGATGAAGAAGGTATACTTTGGTCTCCTGGAACTGAGAACAACCACGTGGAATTCTCTGTGTGAGGAAAAAGAAGAACTGGTGTTATTAAAAATAAATGTTTGTTAATCAAAGTGAGATTCTGCTTCTGTGCATTGGGAAAGAAAAGGAAAATTGAAAGCTGTCACTTTAATGACCAGCCTGTGGTTGGGATTGAACAATGTTAAAGTCAGCATAAAATTTAACCTAGTTGTCTAGGTGAAACAAGAATATTTATCTTAATGTCATGTTTTTCACATTTGCATTCTGACAAACGTTGCATAAATGTTTACAGTTCTTTAATAGAATTGTAAGCAACCCAAAAAAGCTAAATTCACCATGGAATCCCCTGAGCAGTACTCCCAAAACACGAAGAAGTCTGCCTGTCAAAGACTCTGTGTGACCCTGCGCTACACTGCAGTGTTTTACCTCCACACACAGATGAAATTTAAAATTCCCTGTACATAAAAATGAGCATTTTGGCATAAACAATGCGATCAAGACAGTTTCTACCCTCATCACTGCATCTTGATGGTTTTCTTGAACTTAGATATAACAGTTCCCCACACACAGGATACTGCGTGTGATACAAGCGATTTTAACTTGAACGCTCACTCCCACCAAATGTCTGCAGTTTTTGTGAGCCAAGAAAGACCTAAACTCAAGTATAACATATTTCCAAGAAACAGTCTTTGCTGTTATTCTCTCAGGCACAATTTGTTTCCTAACTAGTGATGTTATTTAATCAAAACTCACACTAGTCTTCCTAAAAGCATTTAAAAAACAAAACAAGAAAGAAGCATTTCTGTTCCGTAGCTTAGTTCTTAATCATCTAATCAAACCTGATAAATTTTCCACTCTCTCTCTCCTAAAATGAATTCTTGGCAGCCTTCAGTGAAATAATAAAAAAAAAGTTCATGTAGAAGTTCAAAGCTCAATTTATGTTTCTGATAATTTTAAATTAATTCTTAATCTATGAAGCATAAAGAAACTATGCTTGAGATGCAGCCCACATCCTACCATATGGCTTAAGGAGACAGTCTGTGTGATGTGTGGCTGCAGATCTTTCTGTCCCTGGCATACCACACCTGAAGTTCATGCCCTCTAATGTAATTGGACAGTTTTGTTTGTGGAAATGGCCTGTTCTGCCAAACGCTGCAGTCCTTGCTGTGACAGATATATCACTTTTCCAATGTGAGTGTATTTTGAAGAGAGCTGACACATGATCAAGTTCTCTTTAATATCCTTCAAGAAACCTGACAGTTGTCCAGCAGGGTCTTGTGCCGCATCCAACTGTCAGCTCCCGCGGAGGCATTATGGGAAAGCTGACTGGGGAGAACAGCAGGAAAGAGGAAAAAAGTGATTTATGCTTCTCAGCTCAGTATCAACACCGAGGACCTCAGCTCATACCTGTTTTAGCAGGCCCATACCGACAAAGCCTTCTTAGGTTTTGGTAGGACAGGGAAACGACGTTTATTTTATTTTTTAAATATTTAGGGATTTACGGCATGTTTTGTTATAAAGCACCTCAAATCTCACGTGCACAGATTTGAGCACTTATTTTAAAAACTGGTTAAGAGTAACAAAGACTAAATGTGCTCAGGAAAACCTTTCCAAATCTGAGCAGGCTTATAAATACCGTGTGTTTATAAAAACAGAGTGTTTTGTTACAAAACTGAGCAACCTCAGAGTTAAGTTTCCAAAGGCTCTTTCACTTACAAGAGTTCTTCTGAACATAAAAAGCTGTATTTGTTTGGGATTTCGATGCTTGCGTGTGCCGCTGGTGAGACAGTCTAAGTTTCAATAGGTAGGTTTAGAGTGTCTTCTTCAGATAATGATTTAGGCCAGCTCTTGCTTTGCCACCTTTGAATGTTGCTTTGCTGCAGGAATGCAGAACCTGGTTGCAGCCACTTTGTGTTACTTATTGAAATGCAGCTTGCAACAAGAAGGAATTGAAGTGGACCAAGATAATAGCATAAACCCCATCCTCCCCACCATGGAAACACTGTTTGTACCCTTGGACTGCAGCTGTTTTCATGGGATGAAAATTCCCTCAGCTCATCTACTATCATGCATTGCTGAAAGACTGAAACATTTCTTAATGCTCCATTCACTGCAGTGAATCTCTTTGGTCTGCAGCCCTGTTCCAAAATTGTCCTCAGTGGAGCTATCTGTGAGCTCATGTATGCATCCCGGTTTTAAAGTACATGAGACTGCCACCAGCTCAGTGCCTGCACAGGGTCAATGCCCATGTGGAGAGTACAAGCGCAGGCAACCACAGCCTGAAGGTACTTGAAAACAGAGTAAACAGCTCTGTTCTAAATCAAGCTCATACTAATGCTAGGTCTTGTGTTGATGAAATCCATGCACGCGAGTGACACTGAAGACGTGCAAGTCCTAGGTATCTACATAAAAATGACGGAAAGATGCTAACAGACAGAAAGACAATTGTTATCAAAACAGTCCTCCAAGAGTTGTTTTGAACTGGAGTAATAGAGAATGACTATGTTATCTCTGTTATTCCAGTACCCCTTTAAATATAGTGCTGAGGTGACTGCCTACTTAGCCTACGGTGAAGGCCACACTTGTCAGTGGTGAAGTCCCATAATCTTAGTTTATTGCATTGCATGTATTGTATTTGCTCAAGCTGTTGCCTGAGGGGGTGCTTGTGGGAAATGTATAGCTTTCTTCTCCCCCCTTTTCTCGCAGACTATTTAGGCTGACATTTATCAACAAATTGCACATATTGTTATACATTTTTCTGTCGGAGCTGTGCTACAAGATTATGTGATGAGCACATTTTATCAATCTAGCAACACTTTTTTTTCTCCATACATAGATTTTTGCTTCAGAAGTGACTGGAATGTCACAGCTCCAGCACGATCTGATTGCTAAGTCAAAACAGAGACCCAGGCAGTTTTCACTGCAGACCTTGTTCCAGGACACATTTCTGGAAAGGTTGTTTCTGGCTGCTCTCCCTCCCCCAGGTCTGTGAACAGCAGGGCTGTAGTAGAAATGCAACATGGCCCTCTGTTACCCACAAAGCCCATAAATCTCCCACAATCAGGCAATTCCTACATTTTGCAGTTGGGTCTGTTGCGTTTTTTCCTGGACTAAGCCACTAAAAGCCATTGCCCTGACCTCCAGTTAAGGGTTTTTTTCCAAGGTAGCAGTATAATGACCCTACAATCAAGATCATGTAAGTTAATCCTCCATTTCAGATCAGCGCAAGCCTTCCTCATTCACTGCATTTGAATTTTCTTGTAAAAATGCCTTTGCTTGAAAGATAAATTATTTGTCTTCAAATTTCATCCATCAAAACCTAGACAGGCTATTTCCATAGTATATTTTTAATCTTGCTCAGAAATTTTCTCTTGTTTCATTCTCCTCATTAGTTGTACCCACATAACTGGATTATTTCAAAATGCCACTTTTTGGGCAATCAAAGGAAGCTGCTAGTCACTTCAGCAGAATCAGAGTTAAAACTATTCAAAAGAATACGAGCAGGAATTTATTATCCTGCCTTCTGTAAAATATGTGGGGCAGACCATACACTATGCACAACCAGTCTTCTTTCAGATCCTTTGATTAGAGCAAAGATGGGGAAGTTTGTGGAGAACTTACTGTGACCATTTAGTACATTTGAAGCAGAAGTTTAATGAGTTGAATTTAGCACTTGTGCAGCCACAGTTGCTAGTAGACTTGTTTCATCTTAAGGGTCGTAAGCAAGAGCACTCATTTTGGAAGGAAACAGAACCGGTTTAGAAGAGGTCACATTCCCAAAGAGCACAGAAGAGCAATACCAAAGTTAAGGAATTCACCCATCCAGAGGAAGCTTAAAGTGAACTTAACTGCAGCAGCTTTCACTGGAGGCCACATGTTTCCATAGTCCAACGCAGTGCTCCATACAACTCCAGATGAGCTCTGGTGGATACATGATGAGAACTAAGGTACACAAACCTCAGAACAGCACAGCGGGCAGCCTGTGCACAGCCCCAGAGATGGCCACTGGTGGCAACAGCCCTAGAGCTCTGCAGACATTTGTGGTGCCTGGAAGCTGGCTCTTGGTGCAGCCTGACACACAGGCATGCAAGCAGGGATGCCACCCATGCTCTGTTCTCTGCATGGGTGGTAGAAGTGACGGTAGAATTGTGCAGACAGCCTGGATTTTATTTCTCCAAAGCTGGTGTGGAATTTTTGCTGGAACAGTCTAACTACTGCAGTGCTGCTACTCCTAGTTTTAACCCAGAATTACAGTGTCATGGCTCTTATGAAAAATTACCCAATAAACTGTTTAACTTTAAGCCGTAATGAAAAATTCAATCAGTTTCAAGTAAAATATTTTCTTTGGTTTACTCTGACTAGCAGACACCACTCTGAAATAAAGGAAGAAGAATCCTGTAGTAAAAAGAAACAATGAAAAGAACTCATTGGCTATGCAAATTTACTGCTGTAATTGTTTCATTATTAAAACTGTTTTGGTAAGAACATTTTGTTGAATCAAGATTGATTGCAAGAAAAAGTAAACCACGAAATAATCTAAAAAGATGTCAAATACTTTTACAGAAGGATTAAAATAAATAAGGAGAGTATTTTATGAAACATGCTGACTCTTTGTTCATTTTTTGATGGTTAGACACACACATCAAAGAAAGATTTATCAGAAGCAACCATCTCAGTTTCTAGTCCTGTGTGAGTTATGCGCTAGCTGAAGTCTCTGCATTTGTGAAATGTTTATGATCACTCCAGAATTAACAGCTTCCCATGAATGTCAGATTTATGGACAATCTGTTAAATATTTGAATCAGATCTGCTTACCTGAACTAATCCATCTGAAAAAAATACATGTTGTTCTCAAATGCCAAGGGTTATGTCATGTCATTTTGCCGGAACAAGAGAAAACACGTTGTTATCAAAGAGAGAGAAATTTGCTAACAATCTGGAGGATGTGTAAAATACAAAGTGCTTGGATTATTGACTCTCCACTGCTACTTGTTTTGCACATTCCTAATTATTGGCCGATATCCTCGTGGTGCATAGAAAAATGAAATCCTCTCAAAGCTGCAGGTTTGAGTTTAGTGTTACAATTCAAATAGCAAAACTTCCCAAACATCCAGGGGATGGAAACACTGTAAAAGATGTCCAAGAGATTGAATGGCATCTGCTCAGCACCACAGAGAGTGGAACACCGTATTTAGCAGACATCCCCTGCTCTTCCTCTAGTGCATTCAGAAGCATTGCACTGCAAGCATTAATGAATTGAGTCCCACAGTGAAGGACTAAGTGGAAAAAGACAGGAAGAGGGAAAGATTGGGAAGCAGGAAAAGATACAAAGAAATTATAAGGGGTAGAGCAGAGAAGACAATTGACTGAATAAAAACTGACAAAGAGGAAACCACATAGGAAAGAACTGAAGGATGTTGCAAATAACATCTCCTCAGTAGACACGTGTGTTTGAAACTCTCTGGACCGAGTCTTCCTCTTTGACAATGCTTACTTTTTCAGCCTAACTCTTATCAGTACCTCTCAGCTAATTCCATTATGTTTCTAGCTACTCCTAGAATATAGGGCATCACTCTCTTGCGAGGGGAACCTTGCTCTCCCCTTCCTTCCACAATGCAACAGCTGCTTGTTCTATTCCTTGATTCCTTGATTCTTACAATTGATTTACTTTTTTTCTGTAGCAGGTTGTGGCAGTGCTGATTCACAACACGAGCACATAAGGAAGGGTTCACCTTCTTGCATTTCACCACATCTACTAAAAAATCCTTAGCCATGTAAAATCTGTTCCACAAAGCAGCAGAGTACTACTGTTGCACAGTTAATGTTTCATTCGTGATCTGATCATCCTAGACTATCATTCGAAAAATAGTGACAGCTTCCTTACATCATCCTTTTCCAATACTCTTGGAAACAACAATTCAAGTTGTTAGAATTATATCCCATCCCACTAATCCAAAGTACCCATATTCTTGCCAAATGTACCTGTACATTTATATCCAACCATCAGAATATAACATATGCACTTAATCAACTTACAATTTAGACTTTTTATTAGCACATCTCCCAGGGAACTGGTTTAGCTAATGGTAATGAATGGTCATGACTATCGTGTAACCTGGATGGCATTTGCGAGGGGAAAAAAGAAAAAAGAAATATCCTACCTTTGTATGACCAGTGGCACAAGGTTAAATAGTACTAGAGTTATACTCTCTTGCTTTTTAAAGTGGAAACGACTAAATAAAACAATAAAAATGAGGAAATATGCATGAAAGATAATGAATGGCCTTTTTATTAGCGTGGCCATTCGTGTTTCACCTCAGTAGGATAATAAAAGACACATAGATCAGCAAAGCTGTGATGTGATGACCACACTTAGAGATCAGGGGATGTGAAAGCATCCTCCTTTCTTTGGTTCAGTGTGGAGATATTCAGCAGTTCTGAAGATCATTTATGACTACAGAAAAGTCAGGAATCCTGATTAGAACAGTTAATAACTCAGAACTAAACTTTCCAATTCCATACCCAAAGCAAGTAATTAACTTTCTAAAAACTAGAGTTGCCGTACATGGAAAATAGCACATGTACAGATTAGATCTCAAAAATAAAACCTGAATTGCTAGGGGAAGTAACACCATTTGTTAAATCTAAGGCCACACATTTTTCTGGAACATGTTTTACCCACATGAATTTTGTCCTTAACACTATCATCTCTGCAGATATTCATGTCAGCCATTCCTGCCTATTCTAGCTCGCACATACTTTTCTCCTCTTGAGAAGGAAAAAGTCATCACTAATAGAATCTGTATAATTTCATAAGACTTTCTCCAAGCAAACCTCTTTTTAAGAGACTTTTAGCCCAAATGAAAAATTCAATATTCTAATAATTTTAATAAGCTTCTGATAGGCATTTGAATTTGAGGTGTTTATCCAAATACCCTCAAGCTTCAGAGAATCCCTTATCACTGCTTCAATTCCTAATAGCTGTCATTCGAATAAATATCAGAGCAATTAAAATCTCTATTAATCAAAAATATTGCTTTCTTACAGGCCTGTCATTTTTTTAAAAGCAAATTCTGATCCACCTTTTCTAACAGCTCTTGAATTTTATAGCAGCATATAATAACCATCTGACTGCCTTTATTTCCATTTAACTTTTATCTTTAATGTCTCTGCTGTTTCAAAAAAAATATTTATAGCATTTTTCCCTTTCTCACTTAATATTATTGTCTCTGTTTCCTGCTGTATTTTACCCTTCATCCTATGACAAGGGAAGGCAAAGCCAGTGAAACAAGTTCTGGGAGATTAAGACAGATTTTTTTTTCATTAGCACTCACAAATCTTATCAAGAGAACAGAGAATATCTTCCCACCATGAAGATGCAAAAATATTTCCATGGGCAATGCTGACTGTTTCAACAAACCTGAACAAATACCCTAACAACTCCTCCTTTCTCTGTAGTGTCATTTTACAGATTAAAATTGCCACTATTTCTGACATGACATCTTGAAATCCCTGTTTAGAGCTTGTTTTAGGTGTCATTTGATTTCTTGGAGGGTGAAAGGGGTTAAACAGGCTACAGAGGAACTTATGGCACTTGTGACATGAAACTGGCAAAGAGATTTAGCTGCAAGGACTAGAAGGAAAATCTTGGACTAAAAAAAAAGATCGACACACTAAGAATCAGAAATAAGATCTGCCCTATAAGTGGATTTGTAGTGAGCAGAAACAGAAAAAAAACCCTATTACTGAAATAAGGAAAAATAAGCATTACTCTCCTATTACGCTGCAGTCAATCTGAAAAGTAGATGACCAGAAGTAATTATCACATAGCCAGATGTTTTTGCGGAGGAAGAGGCGGCAGGCCAGGGAAAGAGAAGGAGATATGCAATTTCTCATGCATTGTGCATGAACATGAATGGAGTATGGAAGAACATTCTCTAGTTTTGCATTTTCTGTACTGCCACCAGGACATGACTGAAAAGAGATTTCCACGGAATGCTTTAGGCAAGTCTCTATTAGCCTTCTGTCCCTTCCATCAGGTTATACTCTCTTTTCTCTCCCTTCTTCTATGCTGCAGGTTTCAGCACACCCAAAAACAACTTATTTGTAGATCAGACCTCTTTTAGTTTGGTTTGGGTTTGTTTTTTTCCTACTATTTTAGGAATGAGCCCAGCTGCTAATGGAGCCCAGTTACCTGATCTGTCCCATGGGCTCTATTTTCATCTGCAAAAACAAGAATTGAAGGCTGCCTAAGCAGATGACACTTAAAGGTTATGGAGGTTGGACACTGTTTAGAGGACAAATTGTCATTCCATTATTTTCAAACCCAAGCCAATGATTTGCAATGCAAATGCAACAGTTTTCTGTATATTTGGGTTATTCTGTTCCATGTTTCAGCCATTCCACACTCTCTAGAGTACTATCAAGATTAGGAGAACTGCGTGCAGTGTTTTAAAGGATATAAAGAGAGGTATTGTTGAGCATGTGTGCTTAAGTCACTCTAACTTTGAATATTTTATTTACTTTATAGATGTCAGAAAGACATTTTCAGTAAACTGATATTTATTGGTAGCTCATAATATATTCAGTACATAAAATCTACTTCCCAGATGATTGGACTGATTAAATAACCAGAGATACATGTCTGCATGTACATGTGCTTCAAACTACAATACAAACATAAAATAATGTCATAGAATCATAAAGGTACAAAGAGACCCCTAAAATCTAAATGTCATCCTAACCTACCCTGCCCACTAAACCACGCTTTCTAGTGCCATACCCACGTGTTTTTTGAACACCACCAGGAGCAGCACCTGCACCATCTCCATGAAAATCGTATTCCAACATCTGACCACTCTGCCAGTGAAGAAATTTTTCTTAATGTCCTGCACAACCTGAGTCCACTTCGTCTTGCTCTGTCACTAGTGACTGAGGAGAAGTAACTGAACCCCACCTCTCTACACTCTTCTGTCAGGTAGTTGTAAAGAGCAATAAGGTCTCTCCTTGACCTCCTCATCTACAGGCTAAACAATTCCAGTTCCCTCAGACACTCCTCATAAGACTTGTTCTCCAGGCCCTTCACTAGTCTCCTCGCTCTTCTTTGGACACACTGCAACATCTCAATGTCCTTCTTGTACTGAGGTGCCCAATATTCAACACAATACTCGAGATGAGGCCTCACTAGTGCCAAGTACAGGAGGTCTCTAGTCCTATTAGTCATAAAGCTAGACAAGATGGTATTCTGTTGATCTGAGCAAAGATGGTATTCTGTTGATCTGAGCATGTTAGTCAGACAGTTTTTATATACATAAACCCGTTACTCTGGTTTATGTCCAGATCCAGTTACACTGCCAGTAAAGCCAAAGGTGATAATAAATACCGAAATAAATACTACAATATTGGTAATTGTGGATAAATAACTGGTAGAAAAGCCTGCAATCTGCAGGCCACAAACTCAGTGCACCAGTCATATCAGACAGATCCACCAGCATGTCCAGACATCCCAGAATGTTGCTAATATCATTCATGAAGTAAATACTCAGATGTTCATATCTTCCAGCTTAAAAACAAGGATGACAGAACAGTGTTCTGGTGCTGATGGAAGACATGGTCTCCTCATCAGGGAGGTGTTGTTATACAGGCAAATGCTCATCTTCCTATAACAATACTTTAAATTCAATGTAGTACATTATATTTTAGCACCTCTTGGCAAAATATTTACTCTACATTTTGAACACAGTTGGTCAACACAATTTTAATTATTTCCTTGACTATCTCAGTTTTTCACCAAAGCAGATTCACCTTTGCTGATTTTATTCATCCCCAGTCAAAAATAAAAGTTTCGGTCCCTCAATTTAATTAATACGTTCTTGACTGAGAACGTTAAATCTTGGAGAGAAGTTTAATTCAAAATTTGCTGTATCCACAATGGTAGTGATTGAGTAACAGAAAATCAACTTACGTTGTAGTAGTTTGTTAGAATATTTGTTTACTCTTCAACTGAAGCATGCTAATTACAATAAGAGGTCTTCACAAGCAATCCAGTTAGCAAATATGATTGGTTAATAGATAAGGAATGATTCATGATTAAAAACATACAAAACCAACATCTGCCAAAGAAGGTTATTAGACCTGGGGCCACGTTGTAAATTGTCAAAAAACGGATTGCCGAATACACTTGGGCTGCTTGTGGATGTGGAGTCAGACATATTTTTATTGTATGTGCAAATAGAAACTCACACGTACACTCTCCTCTTTGAAACTATAGTAGCAAGAGATGTTTGCTGCTATGAACACTGGATACCTCTGATCCACGTAAACTTAGCATTTTCTCTCCTCAGAAATGAGACACTCACAGAATTTTAACATCTAAGAAGCTGCACTCAAGAAACAATCTGAGCTTTCCAGAGCACCTTCTATTAATGAGTAATATTACAAAATTAGAAGACATTTCCATTTGTTGTACTTGGACATGACTGAAGATCAGAAATGACTGCTCTCCAATGTAGTCATTAAGAACGTGGGTTCCAGACTGAAGAACCAAAGTCCTATTGCCTCTCCTTACAGACTCTTACATGCTCTTTATAAACTGGCTGGGAAAGCTTAAATAAATAAGGTATCAAAGGTAGATGACAGGTTATTTTTAACCTATTTGTCATAATATACAGGCCATTTATTAATGATATTAAATCTAATAGCTGTTGTTTGGGGTTTTTTTCATGAGGAATCCCGGACTAAAAATCTTGGCATCTGAACTTTTCTCTTTAGCCACACAGGTGCAGACTGTGACTGTGATCACAGCTATGTCCCAGCCTTGTGTCATCAGGTGTGGAACACTAGGTGACTCTGTTTTCTCCACCATCAGGAAGGTGAGGGGCATGGTACCACATACTGGCTGACACCATGGAGCAAATGTGTCCCCATGTCACGGATCAGCCCAGCTGAGCAGAAGTCAGCTATGGCAGCTTAGTCTCCTCGCTGGAGAAGGTCCTGGTGACATCAGCACACTGAACATAAGCGTTCATCAAACATTGACAACCGTTGATGTACCCAGCAATTTTGAGCTAGGGCCAAGATTCTGTAATCCTTTCCTGGGTGGGTAATTTACTCTCAAAATAGTCTTGATAGCTCCCTCAGGGCTTCTCTGTCTATGGATTAGCACCAGGAGGTTTCTTGCAAAGCTAAACTCCTCACAGTGAAGGAACAGTCTCCTTTCACTGAGTATTTGTAAAGAAAGATGAAGAAATTTACAAATCTGGACTGCTGAGCACAGGAATGTTAAAGTCACTGATTTCCAGTGTAAAGGAGTAAGATCCTGAGTAAAGCTACTCAACTGTTTTTGGCTGAAATTATTTTCTCTAGAAAATTATAGGGTTCCCCCCGCCACGTTCTTTTCTTTTTAGTACACTCTTCTCACCACTGTCTCTGGTCCTCCACTGCCACTTAGCAACAACCCATTTAAGAAAGGAGAAGTTAGGTCTGATTTTCCTTAAAATCCCTTTCCCAGACAAGGAACAAAACCATAAAATTCTTTGTTGATTACTTTGCCAGTCAATTCCTGACAGAAGGAGAGACTTGTAAACAACCAACAATTTGATCAAGCAGAAGCCTGTAACAGCAAATGCTATGCAGAAAAATATGGAATTCTTAAAGGATATGAGGTAACCTACTAATAAAGGCACTAAACTACACCCACTGAATCTCGGTTCCACCTCCAAGTCACACAATCTTGGGTATCAATAGCACAACTCATATTCTTTTTCCCTTTCTGCCCATGCTATCTCATTCTTTTGAAACTAAGTTCCTAAGTGCAACAAAAAAAGGTAAGGTCCATATAGGGACCCTTACACCCCTGAGGACTCTATATTCCTTTACAACAACAACTGACAGCGATGAGGAAGCATTAAGACACTGTCATCAGTTCATATTTAAATATTTGTTCACAAACAGATACCAGAACTGTCAGATAAACTTCCCGCTGTCCCTGTTAGGGCAAATTCGTAGATATTTTGCAATATTTTGTTAGGCTTTTAAGCTGTATAGATTTGATAGAACATTTTTTAAGGTTCACCCTCCAAAACAGCTCAGGAAAATGGCATTGCACTTCATGGATGTAGATACTCCTTGCAGCAGAACCTTTTAAATAGTGGTCTCAAGACATGGCTACTGCAAGGTATTCAGTACTTCCCCATTTTTGCACTTACCTAAAGATTCTATTTGCATCAGAGAAGTGTTTAAAACCTAGCCAGAAAAAAAACCATTTAGTGTAGAACAACTCTAAACAAGCCCTTTTGGTGGCAATCTATGCAGAGGTAAACATAGGTTATCCAATAATAATGACAAAATATGCCATCTTTATTGCCCAAGCCTTACTGCTGCAGACACAGAAATGCACCTGTAACAAATACGCAAATGAGTATGTGGGGATATGGCCTGTGCAAAATAGATGCTGTGGAGGCAAGCAGATGTTATTCTGCTGTTTACAGTGCACCCATTGTATTATATGTAATGTTGCAGATCAGGGTAGTCCATTACTATAACCGCTAGAAACAACTAGATCAATGGCTACAATGGACCCCACTACACCCAAAACTCCATCTGCAGCATCTAAGGCAACTTTGCAGATGGTCATTTTATTTCTGGAAAAGTTTCTTGTCCATTTTGAGCACTACACTTGATGGTTTATTAAATGGTTTGCCAAAATTAGTTTTATCTAAAGTATGGCCATAAACTTTGCTACTGGCTCTTTATGCTGCAAGATCTTGCTTTTCTTTGGTCATTGCTATTCAGTCTGTTTTCCACTACAACTTTTTCTTTGCCTGGTCTGCAACATATTTGTGAACAAACAAATAAAGGGCATCAGTTTAGGAGATGGATCTTCAGACCCATTCTCCAGAGTAAGTTCCATAATCAACTGGGCTGAATCATGCTTTTAGCAGTCCAAGGCTGATACTCCCCATAATTCACATTTCCCAGGTACACTGCTCCATAATGAAGCTTGAATGTCAGGCATGTCAGCCAGGAGCTAACATACCTGTTTGAACTAGTCTTGTGCCAATGGAAACATAGCACAAACTGAAAACACTTTAGCCTACTGTATAATGGTAAATGGATTCTTTTTATCCAAACAAAGAATAATCTCTTATACATAAGCACACCAATTTGTTATATGTTAATATATAATAAAGCCTTGAACCACTCCTAGCTGGCACATTCAGAATAATGTCACTGTAAATATATGTACTGAATAGCTATTAGAGTCCAAGACATTTTTGCCCATCGGTAGTGTTAGTTTAACAGGACAAATTTTCATTATATTCTGGCATTTGGTACATAGGGTACGTTGTTTATGCACTAAACGTCAGAATTTAAGGATGGTTTAGCCCCTTTATTTATGTATTTAAGCATTATTATTTTAAGAGTGACCTTATTTAATCAAAGATGCTGTTTAATAAAAATAATGTCCACAGATTTCGAAATAGAGCTTTTGGATCTGAAGAGGCATTAGCTGTTGTTTAACACCCAGATATGTGCCTAGCCCTTCTTAGAATTCTTTTTTCCCCTCTGTGCTCGCAACTCCAGCATGCACAATGGTTTAATCGTATATTGTTCTCTGAGCACTAACCCTTTACAAATCATATGACATAAAAAGAAAAATAAGTAACATTGTAAAGACAGTAATGAGAACTGTTGAGCTAAAGTGCCTCTTAAAGAAATCCTAATAAATTCCAGAAATTCTAGTCTTCTGGCAAGCTTTCCATTTAGAATAAAATCAATGATCAATGGTTGCAAACAGTCAGCATCAGGCTTGCATGCCTCCAGAGCAGAAAAAACTCATAGACGAAAGATGACATTTAAAGGAAAAAAGCTGACATTGACTCCATCACTGTCATTGCTTCTGCCATAAAGCAGCTTCAAATATTAAAACATTTTTCATCTGTGCTGCATTATTGGCACCAGAAATTGTTTTCTCTCTGTCTGATACTCACTTGAACTGCAGCAGAGCTCCCCAGAGACTCCAGATTGTTACCAAGGCCTCATAACATATTGGCAGTTGATGTGGTGGTGTTCATGTACACTTGCCACTCACAAAGAAGCCTCCCCCTCCCTTCACACTCATAGGAAAAAGAAAATGCTCCGACAGGAATTTCAGTCAAGTTCAATGAGTTCACTGACTCGGATGTAGAAGCCAGTGTGCATCATTTTGTGTGGCCTTCGTGAACTCACGAAGGGTTTGGGGCATGTGGTTAAATCGTCCACACTTGTGGGTTTTTGCCAGCATATGAATAAACTGACCATTTCTATTGATGTTTCATTTTCTTTTTCCAAAATCTCTGTCAATCTCTGTCCTTTTATATAAATGCCTCTTAATTTGTCATGTGTTCTGTGTTCAAGCTGTTCCCAGGTAAGTGTTTCACAATTCAACAGGAAAAAGCAGAGCTTTCGTTGATCTGTGCACTTACAATCTGCCACTAAAAGGGAAAGCAAGTGTAGATGACCACAGAAAGGCTTTGCTTACTGTAGGGCAATCTTGGCATAAGTTTTTATGCGAGCACAACAGTAATATACAGGTCAGTGAGAACTGGTAGGCAAATAAACCATAACTAATGCATCAGCTCATCAACCAAAATTAGGCACCTAAATCCCTATTAGCATTAAAAACACTATTGAGATTGAAGAATATGCTGTATTTTGCATCATCTAAAAGAAACTCTATAAACCTAGTGTGTTGTCAAGCACTGGGACTCCCTCAGTGTACGAAAGATGATACAAGTTAACGTAACTTCACATCATCAAAAATTATTTATGTATCCTCCAACTAGGAGGAGGACTGAGGCTTCCATGAATGGAGACTTCTGTCAGAAGGACTTTACCAAGATCTCATATTCAGAAGGAGTGTTCACAGTGGGACACATAGGCCAGAGCAACCCCCAGCCCCTCTGGTGCATTATGACCATTGCAGAGGCTGGAGCCAGAGTCACATTTAAGTGCAATAGCAAAACAAAGCAAAGACAGGCAGTAAATTATCTTCTGTTGTCTTCTACTGTCTCTATTATCACTGTTAGTAAATACACCTTCCAGGTGTAAAACAAAGAATGCTGCAATTTGCAACTGTGTCCAGCAATTTAAGACCAAGGTCTCTACCCTGTGACACAGGGGCAACATTGCCCACCAGACCCTACTGGACTATTTGCAGTTATGGGAAAACAAAATAAAGACGCAGGCACTTAAGAAGCAAAGATTTGCTCACATTCACAACTTCACCACATTTATCCACCTTTGGACCAAGAGACTCAAAATATTTTGAGGTGCTGAAGCAGAACAGCACACAGAAGCTGCTTTGTGGTCTCTGTGCCTGCAGTGTACCTCAGCTCGTACAACCATAAACCACTCATGTCAGCATCCCACACACTACCAGAATGGGAACTGGGCTGCAATGCTGCTCCCGCTGCCCTACTGCCAGGTACAAACTGGTATAACTGCAAAAAAAAATTCAACCTCCTATGGGACTGCTCCACTGCTTAGGTGGCAGTGCTGGTGCCTCTCGTGCTATGAAGCTTGAGCTTCCAGTATAGTTATAAGGTGAGACAGCACCACAGCAAAATGAGAGAGATTTTTAAAAAGTCTGGACAATCAAGAGGTGGGAAAGGGTTTAAACACCCCTAAGCAGTCCTCTTCACAAAGAAAAAGGTTGAAATATCCACGTACATCTTGAGCAAGGCACAAACCAGCTCACACAAATCAACTTTTTTGTACCTCTCCTACTACCTGACCCTAGAGAGGGTCAGACACCTATACTACAGCCCCATGTCCTCTCATATATGGTATTATCTTACTGTGCTGAACATTTTGTGAACAAGAGCGAGCCACAAAGAGCAAACATTGCCACTGGCCCCACTCAAGGTCTCAGGGAACCTCCTAGCCATGGATAACAAAATTTGCAGGCGCCAATGCCCAAACTTGGAGTAAGATGGTCTGCTTTAGCCAGTCAAGCAACTAATTAGAGCAAACTGAGCTCTAATCCCAACTCTGAAAATGAGTGTCTGCCTTGACAGTGGCAAGTCTTAGTCCTTCTGTCATCAGTCCCAAGCACAGATAGCTGCTTGCTTTTCATCAGAGCTGCTGGGGAACTAGCAAGTTACAGGTAAGGCAATGACAGAGAGAAAAGTGCAGGACAGAAACATGTAGTGTTGGTTGAACTACCAGAGAAGCAAACCTGAGCTGGAACAAGTACTGGAACACATGGTGGTGTAAGGGTAGGAATGCAGGTGAGAAGAGGATGCTTTCTCTTGCCAAATGATTTGGTTTACCTCTCTGAAAGACATTCAGCTTGCCCCCACTTTGGGATTTTTTTCACAATGCCACTAGAACAGATGTTCCTGGGGACTGACAGCATTCAAAATAAATAATAAAAAATACAGGAGTTCAGTCTATGAAAAGGAAGCAATCATTTGCCACAGACCTTTTGCTGGATATTACCTCTTGAGTCATGACCCATGTCAAGAGAGCAGCTGTTCAAGTCCAACTTGAAAAATCAGTGGTTGATAACATTCCCTATGTATTCTGCAGGTAACAAGTGCTATTTAACTGAGAAGGTCTGTACGACTTGGCTTTCTGGCCCTTTTAACTCAAGAAACTGCCTGTGAGTGAATGACAGACTAGAAAGATGGTGTTGAAAACAAACAGAAAGAAAAATCAAAAAAAAGTATCTGTGTGGGTTGTTTTATTGTGGAAGTGAGTGACAGCATTAGGATTTAGACCTCCTAGTTTAACACATCCTGCCTTCCCTAGTTTAATAACTATACACACAAGTAAAAGACAGCATATAAAAACATGTAGCGATTTAGTGGATCAGGGTTGCTGTATTTGGATTATCAGGACATTTAGGGGGGGGGGGGGAAAAAGACAAGACCACACAGGGAGACAGCGCAAAGAGCCTCTCCACAACCATCTGCCACAATATCACGTGGCTCTGTAAACTGACAGACACTCCTTTAGCAGGGCCCAGGCACGTCAGATGAATCAATCAATCAAAAAAATTCTTATGAAACTTAATCACGGAGGGTCGTGTTAGGGAGTGGGGAACAGATTAAATTACCACGGTATTAGATACGGGAAATGATTTCTGTCAAAACCATCTTTACTGCAATTATAATATGTTAATTATGTATTTCATTAAGTAAGTGGATTAGAGTCTGCACAGATGAAATCACGCTGAAGGCTTTGAATCATTTGCTGAGCAGTGTGGGAGGACTGGTGTGAATGGAACTCAGTTAATTTTGAAAACTTTCACATGCTAAACATGTCCCCCCCCCGCAACTGCAGGAAATAAATGCCTCCCAGATTGCTGTGTAAAACATCCAAAGACCACATTAATTTTAGTGATGTAATCAGATCATGCCTGATGTGGTCCAGAAGCTTGTCAAAGATGCCATAAATGTGTTTGTGTATAACGGAGCTACACTGTCTCAGAATCTCGCAGCCATAGAAGGAAGATAACTGGGACAGGATAGCAGCTTTCTTTTTAGCCCGTGCTCCGGAACAGAGCGCTACCCAGCACAAAAGGAAAACAAAAATTCCCCTTATTTTAGATCCTGCATAGCCATGTGTGCAGCTGTCAGCCACAGGCTGACTGCAACATTTAGTCTGCAAATGCATTTAAATAGCGCAGCTCCGCAGTAACCTGCATCTTTTGTGCTCTTGGTTATTTCTCATTCAGTGATGACCAAAAGGTCCTTGATTCATAGTTAGTGATGTATGAACAGTAGCCCCAGTGAGCCAATAATTTGCCATGTGTTTCTGTGTACCTGAAGGGACTCATGCCGGGTGAAATGTTCAGAAAGATAAGTCAGCACAGCTACTGGTGTCATTGGAGCCAAGCTGGTTTACACCCTGGAAGGATCTGATCCAACACCGTAATCCTTATATTTTTCAGAAGAGGTTATTGATATACACAAGCACAGCAAGAAAATACCTGCACAAGCTATGTGCAAATCTGAAATGACTGTTTTCTTAGTTTGAATTCTGTGTGAGTGGAAGGATTTCTGCCCCTGCAGTTAGGCGTTCCTGTGCATTTAGTGTCGTGCTCTTGACAAAGAACATGAAATAAGGAAAGATCACGGTAACTATTGTTCTCCTCGCTCCCTAGTAAATTAAATATCTCATTTTAGAGGTATATTGCAGAAAGGCAAATTAATGAATAAATAAAAATAAATGTGTCAAGCTCTAATTAACAACAAGAATCAGGCATCTTGTCATAAGATTGTAGCATAGTAGCAGGTAACCCTCCATTTGGGGCAGACTATCCCACATATTAAAAATAAAAGGATGTTCAGTGTCACAAAGGAATAAATCTTGCAGGTCTTGCATATCCCTCTCTTCTTTGGAATATCTTCAAAATATATGGGGAAAAATAACAACAAAATAATTAATTTTTAAAATAAGAACATATACAACATACATAAATTTGCCTCATCCCAATTATTTAGTTATCAGTAATAATCACAAGGGATTTAAAAGGAGGAAAGAATCTGAGACAGCGTAACACCCTGCATGGAGTGAACGTTGGTGTAAATGACTGGAAAAGGTTGGCTGATTTGATGAAAACCCAATCAGACTCTCTAGGGAGATATTACTTTCCTCATTATTCCACTGATTGGCCTTATTTCATCTGAAGAATGCAGCACATTCTTTACAGTGCTGGCAAGTCTCTTTAACAATATCCAAAGAAAAAAAAACCCTATCACCTCTGTAATTGGAACAACAAGGAAATTAACCAGAGACACTTTCCTCAGGGAACTGTTACAGAACCCCCCAAAATCTTCTGAAGCATTGGCACAGTGAAGCTGTGAGGCAAAGGGAGTGGGGATTTTGTCAGACACAGCAAAAGCCTTTCATAAATTTGCTAAAAGCAACTAAAACAGCAGGCTCAAACCATAACTCCACCCTTTGCTCTGGAAAAAAATAAATAGCACTCGTGTTGTTTGCTTGTAGCAACCTAAGCTTAACCAACAGTGACATAATTTACTAAGGGAGTTCGTTCTTGTGGTACGAAATTTGTTATGCCCACATCACTGTGCAGGGCTTTAGAATAAAGCAGCAATTTCAAGTCAAGTACAAAACACACTTGTGAAATTCAGTCTGAGAACTGTGTTATCAATGGCCTCAAGCTTGCAATAACTGTTAATTAAGTGTATTTTTCATTATTCTTTAGCAAAGAAGCAAGATTTAATGATGTAAGTTAACAATAGACGATAATTTGGAGTAGTGACAATAGTTTAATTATTCACACACACGTAAAAGTTAACTTCATAACTTACTTCTTTGTAAGAACAAGTTCATTTAAAATATTTTGAACGGTGCATACAATTACCACATATGGTATTTTGCCCCACCGTTTTTGTGGATACAAGTCAATTTGCTACAGAAGCCTCTCCTGTGGCAGTAATTCAGAGAAGGAATTCCCAGTCTTAATTTTTTTTCTGTATGGGAGAACAGAATTTACTAGTGATAGAGAGCAGTGGACCCACTGGGTTAAAAGCTGAGGTCTGACTCTTCAAACAATGGATCTCAAGATTACTAAAGCTATTTCCAAACCTTCCACACAGGGTTTTGTTGAATTACAGGAAATATTGTGGACAGAGAATAAAAATACATCTTACAATGAGCTGGAAAATGATGCTTGGAACCTACTTGAAGACCAACTTCTCAATGCGTTCGCATGTCTTGAGACTATCAACATCCTAATCTGAATCTAGATCAAATGCAGTCAAGAGACTTCTGTAAAGATATTTCTAGTGTTTGTAATAGAACAATCTAAAGGGATTATTGGTTTGACTCTGTGAATATCCAAGGCAATTATAATTGCAACACATCTAACTATAGAATGGTTCAAAAGAACCACCTATTAAGGAAGCAATAGTGAAATTATTCCATCTCTTTGATCAATTCATCTGTTCTGATGCTGTATTTTGTACATTTTGCTCTCATTACAACGGACAAGCCCGAGCACCCAAATCTTCAGGAACATTAGACTGCATTTCCCCATTGGGAGTGTAAAAATGTTCCTCAGTTATTGCTCAAAACTCTCAAAACCGTCGGTCACACAGAGAATTAGAACTCAGTTATAACATCTCATATCTATTTTCATTTGGATCTGATTTACCATTTTTCCAATGCTGTGCCTGAAAACCTGCAGTGATAATAAGATGGCAACCTGATCCATCAGCCCTATCATGCTGATCTTTATCTCTGTTAATATCACTTTTAAAAACCAGATGTAGGCCAATTAAGAATTTCATAGCGTCGTACACCATGACAAGCTATAGTGATCTCTATTTTCAAATAAATGTCCCTGCCTTCAAATAACAAAATACAAAAAAGTCAAGGCAGATACACACTCTTATATCAAGAAAACAGCAGTTGAGGTGGCAGCGAGGTTAAGATTATGAAGACTATTCCCATTTGCAAGAACTTCAGTGTTTTCCAGGTTTTTTTCTTAAGAAAGGCCAGGGCCAAGCTACTTATTTCATGGAAGAAAGCATAATGGGCACCCACATTTTGGATTAAGGAATCCCCCTCGAGTCGTTGCAGAGTAACAATGGAAATGTGGGAGACATTACACCCAGCCTCTGAACTGGCTCAAATGTAGTTGATGATGCCTTTTTCTCCTGCTGGGAACATATTGCTACAAAAGCTGGCATATTTGTTCTTTCAGCAAACACAAGACCCTTCTTGTCAAGCTTATCAGTGTCACACAATTCACAGTTATTGAATATTCTTGGAACAGACAAATACTCAGTGCATAATAGAGCCAGATAGTGTGACTGCCTCAAGATTTGCTTGTCCATAGGTACCCTTTTGGATCCATGATCAGGGAGGCACCTTTGTTAGAAGGTGGCACCCATGTTCTGGAGCCAAATGTCAGTTTCTTTATACTGAAAACACTGCTGCCTTTAGCAATACCCAGCTCAGTACCTTGTGACTGTCTATAAAATTGTGGGAATAAGAGAAAATTCACTGTTTTGCAAGTGGTGTTTATTAGGAGCTGCTGAAACCAGAATGCTAGTTTAAAAGATGGGCTAAAGGAACTAAAAGATTACCATTGTATAAAGCAGCAATTCTTTTCATCTCTGGACCTCAGAGAAGATAAATTTGAAGGAAAATCTCAGGATGAGTGGGAGTGAAAACACAAGGGAAAAGAGATTCAATAACAATGACGTACATCTTGAGGAAAAGATGCCAGCAGCTCTGTGGTCTTGCGTATAAATGGTGGGTTCTGCAACCTGTGTGCTCCTCTTAAGACACAGAAATATCTGTCCTTAGGTCCTGAGGGTTGACCACTTTGACATAATTTCCCTTGCAGGCTTTGAAGGTCACTATCATCCCTGTGTTGCTCTGACAGCAACATTTGCCCTTACAGCAATAAAGGAATTGCTGGTGACTTAGAAGCTTGATCAATCCTTTGAGTAAAAATCTGTGCCGTGGTTTAAGCTCACCCAGCCAGCAACAGAGCACTCACTAACACCTACCTCTCTCTGGCAAAATGAGGGGCAGAAAATAAAACAGAAGTCTTGAGAGTCCAGAAAATAGACAAGAAAGACTCACAGCCATAGCCACAGCCATTTCTTTTTTTGGAAAACGAAATCAATTTCATTTGAACAACAAAACCACCATAAATTTACCAACTGAATCAAGAGTAGGACAGCGATAATTACAGTCAGATCTGAAAAACACCTTCTTCAAGCTTCTTACGGGAGCCATGCCAGTTGCCTGCTCCCCCACTAAAACGCCACCATGTGCAAACCCAATACAGTGCACATGGTATTTCACCAGCCAGACTCAGCAACTGGAGGCTACAAGGTGGTGTCAAGCAGAGAAAGGATCCTGAATAAGATACCTTCACTGGAACTCAACTCCGCTCATGCTCATACCATTCATAACTCACAATTCAGGCAGACCTTCCTCACATCTGCCTGGAGAAAGACTGCATACACCTCCCCTAAGATGTGTAATTAAATTCTTGTGTTTATCAAAAGAAAGATGCTCCTATTTGTGGGAGAAACAGATGTGAAAATGCATTCCAGGATACTGCAAACAAATGCTCTTTCAACACCACACCTTAAGCTACAATATGAAGAATTCAGCAGGCCAAAATTACACATTGCCTTCGATGAATACAAAGTGCTACCTTTCGCTTATTTATTGTAGTTTTTGCTAATCATGGAAAACTGTGACAACTGATTACACTGCATGCAAAAAGGCTTATATCCCCAAAAGGTTTCAACTAAGTATGGCAATCTTGATGTGCCCTCTTGATCAAAAAATTAAAACTGAGATAAGAAATCGCAGTGCATTTCAACCGAGCAGAAATCAAACACATCAACAACCTCGGTAAATACAGCAGCTGAGCTGGCTGTACAACAGTCTTGTTCAATTCCACTCCATCCCAGTTCCTGAATTTTAAATTAGAACAAACCAAAATAAGTCAAATTAGAATAACCTCTGAAATTCCCCCTATATAATTTATTTAAAATTTCCATCTAAAATTCATTAAAATCACTAGCTTGAGCAGAAATTCATCCTGCAGCACATAAGGATGTACAGCTGAGTAAAGTCATTTTTCCTGTTTCATTTAGGTATGGTGTTTGGCTCCATTATTATACATAACATCTCACTAAAAGTAAAAAGAAAATGAAACCTCTTGCTCTCCTTTTCGAAAGAAAGAGGAAAAAGTAACCTGCTTTGAATCCTCATGGAGTCATTTATCTTCTTGCAGAATGCAGTCTGACTCACCTTCTAACCCTCTCCGGTTCTCGTTTATCCCAATAAACAGATATTGCATCTTGTGTGTCCTGACTTGGGTTCCTTAACTGAAAATGGGTGCGGTATTTAAGAAAGATTTCTCAGATCTGTTTTGGGTGAGGTAAATGCTTTGGGACCTGCTCCTTGTCAGGCAAAAATAATAAATTTTAAAAATCCTGCAATTTATGCTGTTCAGTTCCCAGAAATGGAAACAGAACTAAGTTAACCCATACTGGTACAGAGGTCAGTTTCTGGAGGCTGCTTGAGTTTGCTCTTGTTAATCACCACAACAAAAGAAAAAAAATAAATATTTTTCTATTCTTTTCCAAATGGTCTTAGAAAACAAAGAGATTGAGCCAACAGTTTTAATGATATTTGGTCAATAAAGCAGGCAATTTTAATGTTAGTGTCCCAATAACTTGGCTGAGCAGTTTAGAAAGCTATGGAAACAACAACTCCAGTCAGCTTCTGAGTTGTGACTTCAGACTAAACCCAGCTCTCAGTCAAATCACTTCAGGTTGTCCAGTTTCCTTTGTAGCCTGAGAAAAATCACAGGTTTTGACCAATTGCTGTGGAAAACTATAAATCAGACTGTGGTCACTGAAAGTTAGACTTAGGTTCACCATATGGTTTGTAAACCTGGGGAAGCACTGATGCATTTTGAGTTTTTGATGAAATCTGAAACGTTAGCTGGTTTCACATGGTTTCAGATTCCCTTGCAAACATTCCTCTTACAGCATTAAGTCTTTCATTAGTTCTAGAACCTGTTAGATCACAAGGTAAATTTAAGATTAAAAAGAAGAAAAAAGTAAAAACGTACAGTTTCCACAAGGATGTATACAACCAGCTTAATGACCCAGACAAATGCACTTAATTAAGCGTTTGTGTGCACAATTACCCACTTTGTGAATAAAGGCTTTACAACTGCATATACTAACTGGATGTCAAACGTACCTAGCTTGCGTATACCCCATCACAAAACTGGCCTTCCCAAAATGCAGCCTTTAACTTCATCACTTGTTTTTATATGTGCCTTGAAATACATAAAAGTCAGATATAGCCAGCATATGGGCTCAGTGTAAAACCAACAAGCCAACCTGGGAGGTCAGGTTTTTCTTTGGTAAGATTACCAGTGTAGTTTGTTCTACTGTTTGCAAGCTGAGAAAGGTTTTCTTTTTTTTTTTTTTTAGCCAAGTATGGGAGCTGTTTTTAAAAAATAAGTGCATACTTTTTCCATTATGGTGAGAAATAGTTAATGTTCCATAGTATTTGATTTATTTATTAAAAGTATTTTACCAGGAAACACAACAGAGACAGGCCTTCTCATTTACAGTGAGACCCCAGAGAGCAGTAAATTTACATACACAAAGGACTAGCATCAACCCCTGAACCTTTAATGTTTATTTTGATAGCCCACCCTGCTGGTAAGGTCTTTTGTTAGGAAGCCAGGTACAACAAGGCAAGGATCCAAACAAACAACACTGGTAGCTTTGTTGACCAGGTCATATGATGTCCTGCCCTTGAACAGTACCCCTTGTCTTTTACCCTTTGCCCCCAGAAAATGAAGTTAGTTAGAGTCCCTGTGGCAGATTTAGCATTTCCTTTCAGTGTCTGCCAATCTATCAAAATTCAGCTACCGCTGTGAACCCATCAACTCAGTGCAAAAAAGAACAAGGCTTACCATGGACCCCCTCAAAGTAGCAATCATTTATCCCTTCCTGAACTTTAGCTGACCTTTGTAAGCATGCTAGAAGTTGAAGCATGTATCACCTTGTGGTGTATCTGGGCTGTGGGTTTTGCCTCTCTCCCCAGTCAGCCCCAAAACCAAGTCCTGCATTTCATTTCATTAATAAAAGCGTTACACTCAGGAGTAGCCACTTGAAGGGAAATAAAGTCTTCAACAGGAGCGCACAATTGCTTTAGCGCCATGCAAAGGAATAGAAACAAATATAAATATTCTGCATTTACTGAGCCAGTTAGCATCACTTTGTACAGGAAATAAACAAAACAAGTGGATTCCATTCACGAAGATTTATTGCAGGGAGGAGGGGAGATATTGTTTGCAGAACACAATGATGCATTTATATACAAATAATTGCAAAGTAAAATGAATCATATAGAACATTTGACTCCAAAACGGAGAGTACCACACAAGTACAACGCATTGGCTAAATATTGTGGTGGGTTTGTTTTATTTCTTAAAGCAGGAGGAAAAATCTAGATTGTAGTATGGGTTATACACAGTGTAACCCCCTCTGTAAATTTAAACTGACCTAAGGGACATAATTACATACATCTCATCATGAGACAATATACTTTTTATTTGTTTGAATTTTATTTGTATTGGTGAAACTGACCTGAAACTGACACAAGTTTATTAGAAAAAGGACTCTCAAAAACAGAGTGGGATGGTCTTCTTACTTAAGATGGATGTGCCAACTTCTAGTATGATTAGAGAAATGGATAACTCACTAACATCTGTGCAAACTACAATAAAAAGGGATTTAGTGTTACCCCAAGGAAGGTAAAAGAGGCTGTCTGTCCATTAAACGCTTTATTACAGTGCCAGCAGCTTTTTTCTAACTCAGTTATTCCTGCACAGAGCTCAGCACTGTGACTGCCTGTCATCCTTACCAGACAGTGCTTGGGGCTTCATAGTTTTTTTGTGCAAGGTAGATGACAATCAAATGACTCATTGAGCAGGGAAAGCGCCTGACCCCTAGTGAAGGATTAACTACGGAAAGTGAGTGTGATCATGTCACACCATTACTTAGAATTTTCACAGTCAATTTCTGAAAATATGAGATAACTCCTTAAAGAGACAGCTCTTTCAGGAAGCGCTATGAGCCAGCAGAAATTCCCTTCCAGTACAAAAGCAGACGGTGCCATCACAGAGACATCTGCTTAGCTGCTCAGCATAAACCAAACACTGCCCTTCTCATGATAGCAGACAAGTTTAAGAGCAAGCAAGACAGGAATCAGAAGGCTTAGACCATTCGGGTGGTCTAGTACAAACCAAAGCAATATGAGAGAAAACAATAAATCCTATCCAGTGGCACTGTCTCCACTTAGGTTAATATAGATACTTTAAAAATACAAACATAAAAAACTGT
This sequence comes from Upupa epops, assembly GCA_013397515.1. Classification (NCBI taxonomy): domain Eukaryota; kingdom Metazoa; phylum Chordata; class Aves; order Bucerotiformes; family Upupidae; genus Upupa; species Upupa epops. The sequence continues at coordinate 1,625,161 of VZRI01003309.1, forward strand.
GCAAATGTAGGTGGAAATTTCATGAGATACCTCTCTTTTATTAAGAGAGAAAAACTCTCAGCAAGCCACATGAATGTAACTGTCCAGCAACTGCCCAACAAATCCATTGGAAACAGCCAATGTTTTACCACACTTGCAAACACATCAAGACTGCATCGCATATGGGAATGCCTCTTCCTCCGTGGCACAGATGGGTGACTGTAAGGAAATCTCAAGAAAAAACGCAGAAATAGTGTTGGGTTCACCAGCAGCATTAAGCCCCAGCTTGTTGTCTCTCTGAACCCATTATCACTTTCTCACATTAAAACCCCCTTGTGGTATAAGAAGAGAGGCTTGACCCATTAATCAGCGAATGAAGGGCCCATTTGCTCTGTTTTCACATAACACATTTTTTTCATGCACAGATCAACATGTGAGATTCATCAAGTTCCCCCAAAAAGAAAAAAAAAAAGAAATTCAGCCTAAGAACCTCAAAGCTGGGGCGTGCCAAGATGAGTTAACATCTGCTGCTGCCTAAATCCAATTGAAATGATTCATTATGAAATTTGCAGATCTGCCTAATGATTTTGTATTTCTTTTTCAGAACCACCTTTTTCATTATCTAACCCTAGGTAAGCAAAATTCAACAGAATCCAGTTTCCTGATCTGGCTGGAGTTGGCATACAATAGTTCCTAAGGAAAGAAGGATCATTTTTCCTCTAACGTTGTGTTTGTAATTTTAGGTGTTGGATTTTTTGGGGGTTTTTTAGGTTTTTTTTGTTTTCTCCCTCAGAGAAAAGCTCTATTATCATTGTGCAGATACCCATTAGGGGCACCTTGGAAATTTGGACACTTTTACTTGAATCGGAGCTTTAATAGTGGTTTAATTTATGGCAGATTCCTGGCTGATGGCACTTTTTGCTTTCAGGTAAGGTCATTTCAATACATATCCCTTTAGAGAAAGCCAAAACAAGAATCTTTTTATGCTTTTTCATTTTCAAGTAGCCAACTATTCAGCTGCTAAAATGTAAGTCACATACAAAATGTATGCATGTTTGATTCTACACTTTTTTTTTAAGGGAAGATCCTTTATGTGTGTAAAAAAGAGAAAAGTGAAAGAAAAAAATGAATAAGCAATGTGAATAATTAGATCAGAGATAGATGCCACCTTTTCTCAGTGTTGAAACCGTGAGAGAAAAAAGTGCTACCATATAATTGACATAATTGATCTATTTTTTTTCCCCTTTTTGCTGCAGTAATTTTTTATGCATTCCATTGTTGCTGTTATTATCCACGATGTGATCTTGTGTGGTTGATAATACTGACTAGATATGAATACTGGTAAGTACCAGCCAATCACAAATCTATAGTGTCTATTTCTGCATCACCAGGTGCTATCTCATGGGAAATATCCTCTTTTTTGGCAGGCACACAGCGCTCTGCATTATCTGTCATTTTCATTAGATTCAAGCTACAGCTGAGCCAAAAAGACTTAGTTCTAGCATATGTGCTCAAAATGGCCAAGATGAGATTGTCCAAATTCACCCTTGCAGGATTGTATCAGAAAACAACTGGAGCTAAAGCTAAAAATTAGAGCTCGCAAAGTGTATGAATTACATTTGGGAAACTGCAAGCACCGTAAGCTCAGAAGATTTCCAGCTTATCACAGTCATCACCTCCAAAAGCTCCAAGGAGCCTAAGTCAGCAATTTCTTTGGTTTTCAACACTCCTTTTATATAGACTAAATGCAATGATGTCAACAAAGAAGAACAAGGACATCACAAGAAGACAAAATCCTTCTGTTTTCCAGTGGCTTAGAAAACTACAGCAAGAAGCCACTGATTACATGCAAATGCCATATTTAATAGGTCAATGCTATTATATTCTGAGTCAGCACTAATATATTAGTTGGGACTGTTGTTTATTAATAATTCTGTAGCTAAACTATATGAAATGGGACCACAAGCCTTTCTTCAATTACAATAAAATAGTAATACTGTATCCTCCATCTAATGAGGACAGGCTTAATTGGGATGGTTGCTTTATTAAGATACCTCCCAGGAAACTAATTTGGTATAATGTTAGTGAATAGCTGTGACTGCTGTTTAATTGGGATGGTACTAACAAAAACTCCACCTAATGGGGATACATTTGGTCAGTACCAAGGGGTTAAGTGATACTTAACTTGGTGTTAAATGGGTATGAAATCTTGGATTTTGTTCTTTTAATGAAGCCAGAGCTAACTAGGGGTCAGGCAAGTAAAGGAGAGAGGAAACAGAATCTATAACTATCATTTTTGTCCTTTCATTTCATTGCAAACACTTTAAAAATGGCGAGCAATTCCTTGGTAGCATTCATTCCATTCCTTGGGTATAATACCTTTTATCCTCTTTCTGTAATATTTATTAGTATCTAACTTTTAAGCTGATTTTTTTCACTGAAAGTTTTCACAAGATTGATTTTATAGATTTTCAACTTGCATTTAGGAACCATTTTCGGTGGTCACATAGTCAAAGGCTATGAAGAAGCCTTTACTCCATTCTCTCAATTTCACGCATTGAAGCACAAACCTTCTGCTACACCTATACAAAAGAATGAAACTAGTAGAAACACACAAAACTAAAATCAAAATTCAGACCTATGTCAGTTCTCCTGCAAGCTATCCAAACACACAAGAAAATACATTTGTAGTGAAGTTCAGACTTCTGTAACAAGCAAATAGCTTACACAGACCTTCCTCCTGCATGTAAACCTTACACCTAAGGAACTACATAAGCAGAAACAGTAACTACTCTCAGTGATCAACACATGTATAGGAAGTGACCAATAGCAGTACACCTATCAACATTTGTGGTACATATTAGCTAATAAATGTTTTACTATAAAAAGTTTTGGTCTGTGGAATCTAAGCCTCTAATGATGAACTCTACATCTTCTAAAACATTTATCAACCAATACTGAATAGCAAACATCCGTAAAAATTGATCTCTTTTTTGTGACTCGTTTGCAAACCAAGGAAGAACTAATTTGTGCATAATAAGAATAAAAATTATCAGATCTGAAGAACTGGCAGAAAAAGATAAAAGGTTATTCCATTGTACACTACTGTGTGTCTTTGCCCACAACTATAATCAAGATTTATTTGCAACAAAAAATTTACCTGTTGGCATTTAATAAAAATGTCTTCAAACCACTCTTGAGGGATGAGTCCGAATGGATCTTTGGTAAATGTTAAAATTTAGTGTTGTTTAGAGTGTTGTTTACTCCTACCAGATATTACATTACAGTGTCTTGATTAGTCTTGCTGTACATTCACCTCCATTTGGAGCACTGTAGTCAGGAGGAAAATCAGATGATACTTTCTTAGGGCCAAAAGTCATAGAGATCAATGAGAAAATACCTTTAAGGTCCTGAAGTTGAAACTGAGGCCTTTATTACAAACTATCTGTTTAAACAAGAAAAATACAAAAGCTGCCTTATGTTTTGATTAAACTTATTGGCACATTAATGGGAACAAGAAGAGAGAATCTCAAAACATCTGAGTAAAAGAACACACAAAGTTTCAAATTGTCTTTCAGCAAGCAAGCTTAAAGTTATTGAATATGCAAATTGCCCTACTAGAATTGTGTCTTTTTCAGCAGTTTAATTAAAATGAAATCTTTCAATAGAGAAATCTAGTAATTCTGCACAGGAGCTGTCTTTTACAAAAGGGGTGTGACATAGGGAATCTGGAAAAGACATTCACAAGTTGAGAAACTACTGAAATGCATAGGATTTATTAGCTGCTGCAGCTGCGTCTGACACCATCCCCAATGTATGCTGCCACCATTCTATGGAGGCATCACTGCTCTACATTTGCCCTACATGGGCCTTTTTGCCACATCACTGATCTCCCTTCCATTCTTGTAAGTGGTACATTTATAAAGCAGAACTTTACAAAATGCGATTTTGAAAGATGCTAGAGTTACTGATGAGGGAGAGACACCCCTAGTGCGACATAGGGAGTATTTTCAACATTTCTGTTACAACTTCCTTAAAACAGTCATTTATATTTCATACTTCACTGCAGTAAGGAGAACCCAATATTAACCAGGAGAATCATCATACAAAATTCTACCTCAGCATAAAAGACTGAGGCTTCTCTAGAACTTATGGAGTAAAATCTGTCTTTAGAAACACCTGTGCTTAGATATCCTTTCTGATTTTTATAGAAATTTCTGAAATTCAGGGTCCCAGGTGGACCTTCTATTTGGCATCGTTGCTAAGATACAATGGTGAAGGACAGGAAATCCTTCAGCAAGCCAGATCATATGATGAGCAGGCTAATGATGATTCCTAGTGATGAGCTGACCTAATGTTTATACCATACAACAACCAAAGGATTAATGGCCAAATGACCATCAGGACTAACGCTCAGCCAGCTCAGCAGACGTCAGGGATTGTAGTCCAAATGTGGCTTTGAGGGCACAAGAAAGATAATGGACCATACTTTGAGAAATCAATCTGTATTTTTCCTGTGGGGACAAACGAGCTTTTTGCTACAGCAAATGTGGAATACTAATGGAGGCTCAGAAAGGCCCTGGAAGAGGTAAAATACTGCCTTGATTTTGAATGAGACAGAATATGATTTGTAATTGGCTTGGGTCTTTGAAATTTGCTTATGGTCATTGTCTGCTAAATACTTTTTTCCTAGCTTTGTTAGCCAGGGTTCTCAGTGTCCTATGATCTGTGGCTGATGAAGGTAGTTAAGGGAAATGGTTAAAATGGCAATTTGAGCCTGAACAATTGCTGCAAAAATTAACAAAATACTAAAATATCATGCAGTAAGATCTTTGCAAACTTCCCACGTTAAAGTGGGGACATTAGCTACCCTCCAACTTGAACTTTGAAGAGAACTGACTCTCACAGTCTTTGGGGTATCATACCTTTGTAACAAATATATTGGTTAACAAATATTTTTAAACCTAATATGTAAAATGGAACTACACGTGAAGTCAAATCAGCACACTTTCTTTAAAGCTTATATCACATCAGCTAAATATCATGTGTTGTATGTAGTTGGTTTTTGCACAGGATGTAGAGAACCAGTAAAGCCTCCTTTTGTGCTTTGTTTTCAGTAGTGCATGTAATCCCTAGAAAACCTACCAACAGCTAATGCAAAAACAAAAGCACTCTGTAGATCTATGTACTTGTCTCTACTTTTAAACAAAACAAATCTGCAGTTATCTTAGGGTTAAGGGTTGGCGGTCTCATTTGAGCCCACAGTGGACAGTCATCTGCACGACATGGCTGGTATGCCTTTTGGCACAGTTCACTCTGATTGACAGTATTTGCTCAGGAGAGGCTCAAGGCTGGATGATGAAGTAACTTCCATTATAGAATAGAGACAAGGTCAGCTTCATGCAGAGAGTAGCAACAAGAAGCCCTGGTCCCCAAAGCCTTAGTCCTACTGGATGTACGCTTTTGTATTTCACTGATATGCTTTAATGAAAACAAAATGTTTTTCAGCTGTTAACTGCTATGTGCTTGAAGGTTATCAAAACCCTGGAAAAAACCTACATGCCATGCAAAAGTTGAAAAACAACTCCACTTATCTACTGTATCTAAAATAATCTACAGCTGCCACAGAAGTTTTTGCAATACTTTAGACAGAATGATTGATTTTAGAGATGTTGTTTAGACTGTGTCTCTCAGGAAAGCTGTCCATAGAGCAGTAACTAAGAATAACTGTCGCATTTTAAGAGTTATGCCCCGATGTCTGAGGCCCACCTGCAGAGTGTCTTGAAGTCCACAGACTTGCCTACAGAAATGGCATTTCTTAGAGCTGGAGTGGAGCATTTTACATTGCTGCCTGCAATGAATTTTTCTAACAAAAATTGGAGTTACAGTAAAGCAGACTCTACAGTAAGAAAAATCATTCAAACCCAATGAACTTAGAAAATTCAGTATGAAGTCAGAGTTAATAGGAAAGTTAATAGGAGCAATTCAAGTACTGTGAGAAACAGTCTTATATTACTCCCTGGTTTTTTTACTATGCAAGAGTTTGACATTTAATAACCTGAAATTAATTTTACACAAGTAGCCAAGTAACAGATCTCAATCCTTGCTTTAACCTTAGTGCTTTGATACCTTCGCTCCCCATGAGCCTGCCCAAGACAAAAACCTCTGCTAAAATAAAGCAGCAGCTGACAGCCTGCAGGAAGAGGAGTCAGCTTCTGCAACATGACCCTTAACAGAATGTTCTTCAGATTTTGCTTTAGCAGAAAGTAAAGAGTTTGCTTATAAAAGCCAAGGGTTAAGACACATGCAAAGATGGATATGAATCCAAGCTTTTCTTTGCATACAACATGAGCTTAGAGATTGCTTCTCCCTATCCCTTGCTATGCACAAACTAGCCTGGATGACTGGAACGTTTTGGGTCATTAATTACTTTTTTCTACTAAGGTCTATTCCCAAGGCTACTAGGAAACATTGACAATATTACGCATTGTATATTTAGTAGTCCACCTAATACCTTTCTTTCTTTATACTGGTGCGTAAAGCCATCCCTTATTTGCATGCTGCCAGACAGTACAGCTTGCAGAGGTGGAAGCAAGACATACAGTAGATAACGTACCAGTTTTCTTTTAAATCACAAACAAATACCCCAGACTACTAAACAAGCACATTCTCAAGAAAGAGTACACCTTGCTAAACCTCGTGATGCTACTAAAGGATTATTCCCATAATTTACTTTGCTAATCAATTAAAACACTAAAGTTAGCATATGCCATATTAAGTGGTGCATATGCTATGAAACAGTTTGTTAAAAAAAAAAGGCAGAAATACTTTTTGTGAACTTCTGTTCCCATCTGATGTTTTAAAACAGTCTTGAAAAATTATCATTTTCTAGCCCCAACACAAAAGCAATTCTCCCACCCTCTGCTGAGGCAGATGAAGTTAATGAGGGAGACCTTAAGGGAGAACAGAAGCAAATTAAAAATACCCCCTCTTTGGCATGAGATTGGCCTTCAAGTCTTGTGGAAAGGTCTTAAAAATGGTTAGGGTTAAGTGAAAGACAAATCAGCTCAGAAATGAAACATCTTGTCATTGGGCAATAAAATTTGGCTCAAAAAACACTCCTGATGACACTGGTTTCTGTGGTTCCTATGTGACACCTAAGGCCCTAAGGTGTCTAAGGAACGGGCCATCCCTGGGCTATAGTGACCAGCATGTTAACATCATTCTCTACACCACTGGAGTGGCTCAATGACCTAGAATTGCTACCACACAGATGAAAACAAGGGAAAAAACAGAGGCGTTTTCCCCTATGATAAAAATGGAAAAAAAGGACATTAAAGAACACTGGTTGTTAGGTTCAGATTTTAAGGCCTCCCCAGGTGAGACTGATGAGGAAACTGAGTGTGAATGCATGCTAAGCCTTGCCCATCAATCCTGAGCATCCACAGAATGGTTGAACTTATACAAAATCTACTATTCTTGGGGCTTCTTCCTGCCTCATTTAAGATACACATAGAACAACCCACTGTTTCTTGGACTGGATTCTTCACCATTACCTATTTAGACAACAGCTACGTAGCTGGGTTTGGACTCAAACAGGGTGTGAAAAACTAAAAAATTAAAACAGCACTTAAAAACTAAATGTTCTAGCATGGTGAAACAGCACTCCTGAAGTGCCTCAGGCTTCACACATCATTCTGATGAGGACATGTCATATTCTGATACTGACGTGTCAAGCTTAGGAGGTTTAGACAGGTGCAGTTAAATCACACTGCAGCATTGAACTTGCACTTCTAAAATTTTTATCTTGCTAGTACAGTGAGTCAGGATGGCTGGCTTCACAAAGCTGACTGCCCACAGAAACGAAAGGTGGCTTACTAGGTCAAACAAAAACAAATGGAGGGGGTGGAGAAGCCCAATATTGCTTTCTACTCCCTATGTAGACATGCACAAACAACAAAATGACTACATGGAGAAAAAGGGAGGCAGCAGAAGTAGAATTAGCTGCTCTGAGGATACAGCTACTCACCCCTTGCTCACACCTATTTCAATTTGGAGTTCCAGGCTGTCACAGACCACTAGGCTCACCGGCTGTTCCTTTCATTGGTGGAGACAGTTCCCATGGCAGGATAAATCCAACCTTCTATCACCTATGCAGCATAGCACAGTCATGCTGACCAGATCAAATTTGAAGTTTTAGTGTACAGCAGGCACCAGCAGACTCAATTAAGGCAAGGTGCTAAGCTAAATTTGCCCTACCACTCTTTGGCAGCAGAAAGTTTTCCCTCTTACAGATTTCCTCTGTCAAAAAGCAGCTCAAAAAGCCTTCCTAAGACCCCTGGATGCCAGGCAGGAGCAATCACTGAGGAACACTGCAGGAATGCCATGCAGTGCTATTAGCTTCAGCAGTAAACCAAGACACCCAATGATAAAATCAGTTATTCTGCTGTGAGAAGTAAATGTGTATGATGTCTCTTCTTCCTTACCTTCCTGAAGGAGAAGCAAGGAAAGATCTATTTCTAATAGTCCTCAAAATACCACTAGAAAGAAAAGCACGTCAAACCATTGAGACAAGCATGGGAATGTTAGCTAAGAATGTTCTGGAGTATGATAGTGAGAACTGTGCACCGGCACTGCTCAGATTAATGCTTTGCATCCTACTGTGTAGCATTTAGCTTTGTATGGTGGGTTCTGCTCTAACCAGTAACAGCCTAAAGCTATTTAAAACAGTACTGGATGCTCTGGCCAAGACTGATGTCAGATATTCCTGTATCTTTTTTTTCCTATCTCCAGCAGACTACTTCTATTACAAAATCCACTGAAAATAATTCCTGGCATCATAAGGATCTGTAGTTATTAGGAAACAAGGAATAGCCTACTGTGTTAGAGGGAAGAATTAACGGTACTGGATTTCTTTTTTGAGAACTTCTAACTAACCACCAACTGCTCCAAAAAGCCTGAAGAACCTCCAAGGGACTTAAAGCAATGCACCTTGCAGAACTAGCTAACCACAAACAGCCAAAGTTCCTTCCAATCTGCAAAGACTGTTGCTAATTCTTTAAGACTTGGGCAACAACACCTGGGTGTTTCATGAATGAGGGAATCAGCTTGGCCACAAAAACACACAATACTGTTTTCCACATCACAGGAATATTCACTATCAACATTAATGCGCAGCAGAATGTAGACATTGCCGAGTTTTGGAGGCTGTTGTAGGAAAGAGTGGGAGCATCCCAACTAGAGGTCAGCTGATTCCTCTGATAGAAAAACCCTACCAGCAAACAGTTTTCTAGCTCAAAATCTTACCATTGGGAAGTAACTCAGTTCTCAGTTGAGGTTCTTTACATTTTGGGGAGATTTTTCTGGTTTTACTGTTCAAAGGTTCCTCCAAAATGCATTCAGTATCACATTGCCAGCTCTCCTGTGACTTAAACATTCCTTTTCCAAATAGAGCATCTTTATGAAAGGAAGGGGGGGGGAATTAAATCACAAATTGTACTGTGGTTTTAAAGCAAGGTAAGAATACTGTTAATTTAGAATTAAGTTTGCAACTTCTAACGAAAGTGTTTTAGAAGACAATATCTGAACCTGAGCCTTATTCACATTATACCTTTCTTTTCAGCCGTGGTTCCAAAAGTGAAAGAGTGCTAAACTCCACATAAAATGTGAGTACAGAAATACCTCTGTGCGAAAAGAACCTTGGCTTGGGTTTGGTTTTTGTTTTTTTCCTGGAATCCTGTTTTTTCTCAGTCAGGGCTGGGCAGATGAAGATAAAACATTTCCATTTGTTCAGGGTTGGAGTCAAAGTCTTGGAAACCAAAACTCCTAGGCCTTTTGATTGGACTGTTTTCCATGCATTTAAGTCCTTTTGTCCTTTTAAACAAAAATTCAAGCTCCATATATTAATATTACAGAAACATCACACCTTCAGGGTGGCAAAATTCTTGGCTTAGGAGTCCAGAAACTGTAATTCCTATAAGGTTTACAGCATTTATCAAAAGGTCATATCACTGAAATTCAATGACATGCTAATAAGTCCCAATGAGGAGTACCAAAATTCTTAGTGTTGTAATATAGCCTATTATTATTATTTCTAAAGTCTCAGTCAAAACATATTTCAGTCCTGGCACCCAATTTCCTTAAAGATTTTTAAAAGTCAATTTTGTGATGCAAACCTCAACCGCTGGTTGTTTGATGACAATCAGAGGTCAACTCATTTTATACTGCTTGATCATGTCATTTTACTTGACCATTTTTGCCTTAATTGCAGATCACATTGGCTGTAGCACAGTATTCTATAAATACTTGAACAATCTGTTCAATAGAGTGATAAAGCTAAGCAATTTAAAAAATAAGTTGAGCTATGTCACCTTCTTGTCAACTAAGCTACTAATTTAACTATATGTAGAACTTATATAATGAACTGCTATACTGAGCACCAAGTAGAATTTCTAGTTATTCGCTTTCACTGCTCATTAAGGTGAGAGATGACAGGACTGACCACGTGTTTCTCTACAGCTGGATATCACTGAGCTAATAACTAACCTGGCTAGAACAGAATTAAAAACACTTATCAGCATTTAAGGAATGGAGTATTTCAGCAGTAGGTTAGTCCTGCTTGCCCAAGCCCTCATGTTTTACTGTTAGTACTGTGGATAGAAGAATCTTAATTATTACAATAATTTACATATATGCTAGCCAAAAATTGTTTTCTGGCCTGCCAGCACCCCACTCTGTCCAGGTCATTATCTCTCTGAATCACCTTGATGACCTCTCCTTCCCTTCATCCTTACATTCCAGCTTTTGGCAGCCTCTTGGACCTCCTACACCACATTCTTATGGCAAAGGCTATTTTCGCAGGGCCCAAACTCTCTTCAGCTCCCTTTCCCATCCACCAGTCTCACTCATGAATTGTCATAGAAGAGGTTTAGTTTCAAAAGCTGAATTCCCCTTGTTGGTACCAGCAAACCACAAAGAAGCATGTTGGCATCTCTAAATCTCAGATGCCTGGGAACCAGTTTTCAACAGTTATCAGGTAGCTGAAACAGTGCGTGGCTAGAAATTCAGCCTTCTGCTTCAAATGCAGTTATTTTCTTAGGATCTCTTCCTGGAAACACCTGCTGTAGCATGTAACTTCCACAAAATTGGGAAAATGGTGATTCTGACACCACAGAGAGAAGAGTATGACATCATTATGAAATGTGAACACACAGAGAAATATATGTCAGCTGTATTTTCATTAGCATTCACCGAGTAGTTAATGGAAAACCATAGTTTCACAATTGAAAGCAAACAAGCACTTCACCAATGTCTCCAGTAGCTTTGTGTCTTCCATTTTAACTATGAAGTCTATGGAGAAGCAAGATTCATTAAGTCTTTTCATCTGCTGGGGTATTTAGAAAGGAACTCTCCTAATAAGTTATCAATACCATCCAATATGTTTCTCCCAGGTGAGTCTGTCTGACTGTCGGGAGCTTATAGGAAATGAACACCCTAAAATCAGTATCTATCCATATATTTCTGAACCTCAAGGAAATCTGTGCATGGGAGACACCTAAAAAACCAGATTGTGACTGCACATGTTTTGTTTTCACAGGAAATCAAAAGATAACCGATTTCAGTGTGTACCTTTTGAAGTGTAAGCAAACTAGTTTTATTAAACAAATGTATTTACTTGATACAGTCATTGTACCCTTCTGGAGAGCTGTCATCGTTGACTTTTTTGCTCAAGGAAATGACACGGCTTAAGTTTTGGTGTATACTTCCTCCTTAAGATATGCTATTGCTGAGCAAACACTTTCAAGTGTTGAAAGGTACTTCTCACATGGATTTCAAGTTAGTATATTGAAGCTGAGAAGCCTTTCACTTGGGAAGAACAAAACCAAACTTCCCAAAGCATTTGGCAAGCCACACTAACAGCTATCCTAAAGTTAACCCATATTGGCATTAAAAGAGGAATACGACAACAGAGGATATAAAAAACAATTATCAGGGTCTGTATCAGGGCCAAAGTCTTCGATTTGCCCAGAACAATGCTATTTTAATAAATATATACTTAAATAACATTATTGAGCCTTACTCTCACAAGTATTTCTCTTGCAGGAATCTTCATCAATGTCCATACTAAACAGCTCCTTACAAGCAGGGGTTGATATTGCAATTGCTGCAACATGCACCAAGCATGCAGAAGTCAAAGTATGTGGATTTATAATTCCTATTGACATTTTACATCTATTAAGTCAGTGCAAATTATTGACCAGGATACCTTTACAAACCTAAGTCTCTCTGCCTTCTGTTTCCCTATTACTACAACAGGCTCAAAATTGGTTTACATAAGAATGAGCATCCCAGGTATTTAGGTAGCTTCTTAGCACACTTCTAAAAGCTCAGGAAAAAATATCATTATACAATTAAAAGGACAACTTCATGGCCTGTGTTTTAACTGTAAAGATGCAGCTTCTTCCCATACAAGAATGGATATTTTTTTTTTTCTATCAGAGACTATGAACTTCAGTTTCACCTTTTCATTTTAAAGGACTCTTTTGCCCTTATATTTGATAAATTCTTATGAACCTGTTGTTTACACACATGATAAAACTGCTGGGGCTGAGGAAGTTTCTTTAGTGCAAAGGGGAAATAAATGGCTGCAGTTTACCCTTAACCCCTTGTCTCCCACAAATACAATTTCCTTTCTGCTCTGAGTTTTCATACAACTTGCAAGTACTGATTGAAAATTAATATTCTAAGAGCCCAAGTCCAGCTGTAGTGCATGCATGCCCTGCAAAGCCTTTATTTAATAGATCTTTCTCACCCAATCTCCACCTTTGTGTCACCACCCTGCAGAAGTGTTTCTTCCAGCATTAGGGTGCGCATGCAGCCAAGAGAGCATGAACTTGCATACACAATCTGGTCTGGATTCCCTGGCTCAGTGCAGAACTGCAACAGCCCACTCTTTCCAAGACAAGAACCTTTTCCTGCTGCCAGTAACTTAAAAAGTCATGTCATTCAAACAGTTTAAATCTGTCCTGAGGAATCAGAGTCAAATCACATGCCTGATGGAAGCTGCTAAGACTGCACAAAATAATTTTTTCCCCATTTCCTTCATCTGAAAAAAAAATTCCCAGAAAATTACATGAAGACTATTGAGAGATTATGATTTATGTTATAAAAGTTAAGCACTTACAAGATAGCGAATACTAAAATTAGGTGGTCCATATGACTTCAAATCTGCTTTCTACTTAAGTGTAGCATAAACTGTCTTTAATTATATTACTTTTCTCCACACACACCCTGCATCATGCAGCTTATAGAGAGGGCACAGCAACTCGGGGAAGAGGCAGCTATTCCAAGAATACCTTTCTGACTCTCTGGTTGGTTTCTGCCTCTGAAGTATTTGCTGCAGAATTACTAATGATGTCTCTCTGCAGAGATATGGTCAATACCCTTTTTCCCATTTTACTGGCAAAGTCCCCACATGAGCCTGGGTCATAAGTTAGTATTTCTTATCTCCTGGCCACATGCTCCAGTTTCCAGGTCCACATATGTGATAATTGCTAGGTTGACTTAATCCAGTACTCTAATCGTTTAAGACGACTGCTACCCAGCCCTAAAGGACTCATGGTGAGCTACCAATTTTGTGATTGATTGTGATGCAATTTTCTTTGGAAATTCTTTATTCTCATGTTTTAGCCATTTGTTGCAAATTATTAACTTTCAGCTGCTAAGGCAAGGAACTTAGAGATAATTACCTGACACTGTGCCTCAGTTTACAGAAAGAAGTTAATCCTGTGCTCTAGGAAAGGACAGAGAGGTGGAAAGGGGGAAGGGAAGTTCCATAGTAAAACATATTGCATTCTGATGGAGCTAAAGAAAATGTGAAATCATGTATGTACCAGCCAACGCTAAGCAAGTGTAACTTGAATAAGTAGATTAAAATTCCAGCATTTTTAAAAGTAGAGTGTTTGCGCATGAAACTGCAATGGCCTTATAGTCTTAACAAGACCCTGTTAACCTTTTATGCACTTGAGTCCTAACAGTTCTTCAGTTAAAGCACTTTTAAACGCAAGTTATTTACAAGAAAGCAGTGAAAATAACAATCCTACTGTTTCCAACCTTCTCCTGACTTATCTCACCTTTTCAAACAGGCTATCCGTCCCACGGAAGTTATCCTTTTTCTACCTTGAGTCGTTTTCACATGACTTAACTTTCTATTATATTTTCAGCTCTGAATTTGCAAAGATGGAAGGAACAGGATGTGAGAGTTGACTAAGAGAAGCAATTTATGTGCAATGAATATTAGCTTTTCTACACTGTCGCAGCGAGTGTGATAAGAAGTAGACACCCATGTACTGTATGCACAGAATGAAACCTTTCCTTAGCAAACAGAAACTGAAATGTTTGCCCAAAGGATCAAAGATTCACACTGCAAAAGACTAATATTAGAGGGCAAGATAACCAATTAGTGTTTCCAGGCCATGTGCAGAATTGAGTATTTTATTAAACTCAGGTACAAATTTCATCCTTTGCCCTCTATAAACTACTACAGCAACACAGACTCTGAATATAGGAGAGCTGAGCAGCTTCTAACAAGATGTATGTATGAATTCATAGGTAAATTCATGGTCTACAAATGCCATTAATATAGGAATCATGCTTCCATTCTAATGTCTTTTTTTTTGTATGTTTAAATACAGCTTCTTAGAATGAGAGGTAAATTGTGAACCCTTAACAGTGGTTACTGACTACTGAGCCTGTCCTGTTTAATCAGGTTAAGAAGAATATATTCTTCACTTTAAAGAATAAAGTACTAATCAAAATCAAGTTTGGCTTTTGCAGCTTGATCCTATACATAGTAAACTTGAAGGCGAGGTACCATAATGCCTTAAAATACCACTACAGACTGTTTCTATCCCTTCCAGGATTTCCAGGCTCATCCTATCATCTATGTTTGCTAAATACATCCAATGAACGGTTATGTAATAAATAGGAGAACATCTGGAAGCCTGAAACATTTACTGCTGTGTAGTCAACATGCAAAAGTGTGGGCTGTGTAAAATTCAGGTGGAAGAACACTGAAACATTTCCAAGGATATCTGTATTTAAAAAAATACAGAGGGCTGTGTGGACACTGACAAATTGCAGCATATCATGATTGCTGTGGTTAAAAATAATAACAAAACTTCCTACTTAATTTCACTCCTCAGAGTATATCCATCCCATCCTTTTGGTTTCTTCCCCCCCACCACCACTTTTCTCCTTTTCAGAAAAGGTAAGGAAGCCCACAGCTGGTCTAACACACACATACCATCCCCTCTCTAATAATGCCCCTTACATTAGTGCCAAACAGCCAAGCTTTTCTAAAGCACTGAAGTAATTCTGTAATGCCCTAACTGCTGTGGAAACTGCTGAGCAAAACCCCCATACAATGGGTCTCCTTGGCATTCTTTAACCCTATTGGTGATGATAGAGTCTCATAAATCTAGGTAAATCTTTAATTATACCTTAGGAGCACTCTGATATTATAACTGTGAAAGAGTAATAAAGATTACACTGACAATTAGCTCCAGTAAGTCTATGCTTTATTCGATAGAGAGAATTGGTTCTAGCACTGAACTAGAGTTTCAACGTGGCTTCTCACTGGTATTTTTTGTTTTCCCTCACTAATCCAACTTTTATGGAAAAAACCCTGTACATTTTCTTTTAACACATGTAACTATCTTGTCTACCTCTCACATTTTCTCTGGGCCAAAGCCATTTCAGTTATAGAAAAAAATAAAGCTGGGAAAAACAACTTTGCCATCCATGGCTCTTTCCAGTAGCAGTCCTTTTTCACCTCATCTCTGGTTGAAAACTAGGAAAGATAGACTCTTACTGTAGCCTTGGGTTCCGGTGATACTGGCAGAAATTCAGAACAAGCCTGACTGAAGGATATAGTTTTGCTTTAAATGTCAGTATTTTCTACTAATGTATGCAAGTTATTTATATCTTAAGCCAAAGCATACATTTTGACTTGTGCGAATAATGCTGAAAGAGTAAGTTCTTTTACTTTGCTAATTAAATCATCTTGGAAAGTGGTCTAGGTAATAAGTGACAGGATTAACAAGGGCAATTTTGCAATTTTTTGATGTTTTCTTGATCAGATCAGGAGTATTTTATACAGAGGCAGGATTTGATGAAGTGGTTTTAGCAATGTGAATGAATGCACAGCCCCAGTTTATCTCAGTATCTTCATAAAGAAGCCATCTTAGCTGTCAAGGAAGCCCAGCCAAGAGTGAAAATGACCTTAGCTCACAGCTAAGCAAAAGGTCAACTGAAAAGACGAGTGAGAAACATTATTCTTAGTTCTCATCCTTGTGGTAGCCAGTGCTATTTCCAACTAAAGTAATGTATTGTACTGAACTTCACTAGGTCAGTATTACACGAATATTGGGTCTAAACCCCACACAATTATTTTCTCTTTTCCTTTTATTTCTTCTCTGTAAGAAATAATGGCTTTCCTATTTACACAAGTTGCTTTCTGGGACAAAAACTGAATGGGAACTCTGTTTTAAACAGATGCATGTCAGTATGAGATGCTTTTTTCTGAAATAGTAAGAGATGGTAAAAACAGTACCATTGGCAACAACCACACATATTCTCTTAACCTTTTTCCAAATATGATTCCTAAACCTTTCTATTTTAACCTAGAAGAAATAATAAAACTGTCAAAATGTTTACATATAGTACCTACCACCTGAGGTCTCAGACTGCTCTGTCAATATCCTATTAATTGCATTATAAATTTTATAGGGCTGGAAAGTATAAAAATTCCCATTTTACAGATGGGGAAATGGGAATATTAAGAATTCATGCACTCAGTCACACAGGAACTAGCAAGAAGAGGGCTAAAATGAAGATCTCCAATTGCCCAACAGCAGAGCTCGTTAGATAGAAGTTGAGCAAAGAAAAATACTGTATTTGTCCCTGTGATTTCACTCTTCTAGATATGAAATAGTCTCGTACTAACACAATAGCAACACATTTCCGTGGATTGCTCCAGGAGGACAGCAATTTGGAGCGACTTACAGTAACTCTCTGGCCAAAAGCAACACAAATAGACTTTTATAAGAATAAATTGCAAAATAACAAATGGTAACAAATATTTTTTTCATTGAAATATTAAAAAGGAAAGCAAATAAAAGCCAGGGAGGATTATTAAAAAGCTACTCTACCTTCATAAAAATTCAGTGTTGGTAAATGCAATAGCCTGGATTTAGTTTGCATATGTTATATTAATCCTGGTCATACTTAACATGGAAGATGGAGAGTAAAAAGAGCTCACATCCAAAGCATTCTCCTTGAGGTTTTTAAAATTACAAAGAAAATCCAAGATCAGTTACACAGAAGGAACAGGGAAAGGCAATGTCCACTGGTTGCAAACCCTTTCTGACAGATGTCATTCAGGCATTGAATTTGATACGGTTTTATTTGTAAAGATGCAGCTATCAATTATATATTTTAGCAGTTTTCTATTCTTTAAAAAGAAGCAGAATTTATCCTATACTCTGGTCAGGTTTCTGCCCAGTCACATTTTCACCACAGTCACCTCTTAGTCGCATCTATGCCTTGCAGAGAAATCTACTTCAGTCTGTGAAAAAAAACAAACGTGTTGCAGTGCTGAGACCTCAAAGCACCTTGTAAGTTCACAAAACAAGCTGTGGAAACCACTCTAAAAGATACTTTCTACATATATGTTTTCAAAGACCTTTTTTTATGTGGCTTCCACAACTGAAAGATAAACATTTGCCCGAGAGAACATTCTTTCAGCAGAACTTCACATCAAGATTTTGTGTTTTCAAAATAGCTTGTAGCAAAATAACTCACCCCAAAACTCTTAATGAAAAGAAGTCTTTCTGCCAGGAAACCCTTTACGCTTTCTAAACCAAAACAAACCCTACTCATTATTTAATTAATTAACTGGATACAGTATTGGTAGCCAACATGCTGTCAGCCACCATTCTTCAGAAACTTATTTGTTTACTTCCTGTTTGATTTCACATTGGTTGTATTCCCTTCTTAACAAAAGTTCTGGGAATAGTTTATTGATTATGAGTCATTGCTTGAAATTACACACAGATTTGGAAATCCACTGCTTTTTCCACTTTCAACAAGTAAATTCAATCTATATTAGGGTTTTGGAGTGCTCAAGAAACACCGTATGTCAAACTTCTGACCCAAAGGCTGCTCCTAAATCACATCAAAACAACCCAAATTCAGTAGAAGTTAAAAGAATTTTTGTTCGCTTCTTTTGATCTCACTATATTTTCCTTCAGTGGTAGAGCTCACACTGTCTGGTTCTTTGCACCTAGTCCTCCCCCCCCCACCCCCCTACCCCCCCCCTCTTCTATATATCTATCTATTCACTAATACATCATTTTTTCTCAGGGTACTTTTGAACAGATTACATCCAGCTCCAAGCTGGATGTATTTCAGCTCTTTACATGTTCTAACAACACTCAGTACAAACACTGCTTGTGTGATCAAGGCTTTGGAAAGTTATTTCCAAACCAGAGTAGGAATAAATGAATGTCTATTTAGGATACTTTTACTAGGCTGCAATTTCAGTCCAGCTAACCAGGCTCAGTTAGAGTTCATAGTCTGTGCTTAAACACAGATTCGGGGGCTGGGCAAAATTTCTTTGAAGAGTTCAGTGGACTTTGGTTTTCCACTTCTCTCTGTTGCAATACAAATTTCCCACAACTTATGGGAGGATAAAGGGTAGAAAACACTGGTATTACATTCTCTCAAATGTTTGATTAGCATCTCCTGCTTACATTCCCAGGATTACTCCAAATACCAGATGTTGCACCAGAGAATTCCCCCAAGGGAGATACTAGTGAACATGAGGCCAGCAGAAGTTACCTTTTTCTGTGCTATGAGAGTTCACTTTTCATATGATTGCTTGCATTTCTTATCCACCAATGCTTTTTTAAGTTCTTTTCCTGTAATATTTCCTCATTTCAGAACAGTACTATTCTGGTAACTTCAGCTTTATAATTATTTTAGAGGTGTGTTTATAGCATAGATCTGTATTTATTTGTTGCAAGTTCTTCATGGTCTATGGCAGTGAAGAGGTGCATGGAGGAGATGTTGTTTACACAACAAAAGATCCTTACTTCTCTTCAGAGACAGTCTTTCAGCCTCTTCCATGCTGGCAGAGTCCCAGTCCTACCCAGTTCAGCATCTCTATGGACAATTCCAAAGGATTCCCACTAGAAGACCTTCTGCCCCACTCCACATATCATCTTCTCACTGGCTTGTTACTGCCATCACCACATAAGAGCTTCTGCAGTCACCAGGAATCACACTATCCTCAGGTAGAAGTGCAGAAAGCCTTCTCCAGGCTGCCAAAACAATAAATAGCTAATTCACAGAGTTAATTATCAATTATGGATACAATACATAAGCTACAGGCTCACTGGGGGAACAAATTAAGCACAGCTTTTATTCCTTGAACACTTATATTTTAAGAGGCTTGGTATCTAAAGGTAGTCTGCATTATGTTTGGAGATGAAGTTTCTGTTCCTGTAATTCTCAGCCATTATTGACAGGTTGTCAAATTTCAAGCGCTTTCCCATCCACCAGACCACACATTTCAAAGAAAGCATTTTGTATGG
The DNA here is from genome assembly GCA_013397515.1 of Upupa epops. Classification (NCBI taxonomy): domain Eukaryota; kingdom Metazoa; phylum Chordata; class Aves; order Bucerotiformes; family Upupidae; genus Upupa; species Upupa epops. The sequence goes on from VZRI01003309.1 coordinate 1,644,795, forward strand.
TGCTAAATACGCATTCCTGGCGTTCTAAATAGATCTAGTGATCCAAAGGAACAGACATTCCAGATTTTGGACAACAAATTGAAAGACTTGCCTATTTTGTATCCTGAACCTCTCAGATTCGTTCAGTATCTGTTTTTCAAATACAAGATCAAGATAGAGTCATGAGAAAGATGTCAATGTCATCTTAAAAATTATTTTATGTTACACTGAAAGTTAAAATTGAAAGTTAAATTAAAAGCAACAATGCCAATGATAAAAAAAAAATATGTTGATAGAAATGTTAAATAGGACAATTTTACTGTAGGCAAGTGGTTTCCAACTTCAATTGAATTCCTAATTAAAGCCATGACTGCTATTTATTGTGCAATATGCTTATTTGGTGCAGCAGCATCTGCTGCTTGAAAGCAGCATTCACCCTCCTCTCCTGGGTTAATTTAAGTTCACCCGCCTCCCCTCGGTTCAGCACTGGCACTGGAGTCTCACAGAATGGGAATTCACACATAGCAGAAATTTAGTACCTATTCTGAAGCCCAAATCTTCTCTAATAAAACACGTTCCAAATACTAAAAAGCTTGTTTAAAAGTGTCAGGGACTGCACACAGAACATTGAGGTGTCCCCATGCGTTCTATTCCCTGTGATGTGCCTAGGAAGCACCCACAGTTTGAAGCTGTCTGTTAGGAGAACTGCATGGATTAAGGACCTCCTTTCTCAGCCCACAGTTCTCACTCCACAAGTGCAGCCACCCTGAAAATAAAAGGCAGGGCAAAGTGCTTCCTTTCTCCCCCTCTATTTCTTCAGCAGCCTCTAGCACAGTGATTTATCATCAGTGCAGATTCTCTCCAAATGAATCCTTTTGGAGCAGTACCACAAGATCCAAGGACACGGGCTGTAAGGCTGCTTGCTCCACAGACATAGGGCAGAATCTTCTCTTTTATCAGCATTTCTTTTGGAATTTAAATGAACAGACAGAAACAACTGTGGGGTAAATCTGGGGTCAGCACAGAAAACAGATTTGCCCACAGTCACATATGGAGAGAGGAGGCCACAAAGGGGAAAGCATTGCATGCAGCAGGACTGGTGGTATGGCACCCTCACCACACAGAACAATTGCTCAAGATAGTTTGGCAGAGGTGGTGGTTCCTCCAATAGGATCTGTACTCAAGACAGACCCAGTGTCCACACCTAGGGTACTGTCCTAAGGCTGACTGAGCACATACACTCTTTTCACCTCAAAGGACTGATAAAAGACCAAGGTAAGTACATTTGTACATCGTACAAATACCTATTCTCTGCTGTGGAAAGAAGCGTGCAAACATTTGAGACTAAAGTCAGGAGTTTTGCAATGTCTCCTGGCACACGTAGCCAGTAGAGTCAGGAGATTGAAGACAAGGATATAAGTCTGGTTAAAGTCACCCACAGAGATGATGCAGACATAACTGCAAATGAAGTTCCTTCAGTGCAGGTGAACAACAAGAATAAAAATTATGAGAACAAAGTCTAGAAGTGTACACACACTTTTTCCAGATAAGCATCTAAAGCAAAAGTCATCATCTGAATCAATTCACACATGCTTAATTTCCCAGGGTTTTAGTTACCCAGGAGTATGCCAGCACTGCAGATGGAGGGAAACACTATCACGAAGGATGAGGACAAGGCTACAGCACTTAAATGTCTTCTCTGCCTCTGTCTTTATTGATCAGTCCAGTTATCCTCAGGGTGTTCAGCCTCCTGAGCTTGAAGACAAAAATGTAGAGCAGGATATACTGCCCATAATCCAAGAGGCTCTGCTAAGTCACCTGGACACTCACAAGTCTATGGGGGCCAGATGGGATCTATCCAAGAGTGCTGAGGGAGTGCTAAACCACCCTCCATCATTTATCAGTGCTCTTTGCTAATAGGTAGGCTAGATGAGTGGAGGCTGCTAATGTAATGCCCATCCACAAGGAGAGGAAGAAAGATGATCTGGGCAACTGCAGACCTGTCAGCCTGACCTTAGGGTTGGGGAAGACTCTGGAGCGGTTCATTCTGAGCACACTCACACAGCAAGTACAGGACAGCCAGGGGATCAGGGCCAGCCAGCAGAGGTTTATGAAAGGCAGATCTTAGTTGACCAGCTTGATCTTCTTCTGTGACAGGTGGCCCACCTGATGGGTGAGGGGAAGACTGTGGATGTTGTTTACATGGACTTTAGCAAAACATTTGACCCAGTCTCCCAAAGCATCCTCCTAGAGAAGCTGGCTGCTCATGGCTTAGTGTCGTGGCTTAGAATGAAGGTCTACATCAGTTCTGGGTTGGTGCTCATAATCCAAGCACACCAACCAGCTCTTGCTGAGAATTCAACAGGCAATGAAGTAACTTCACTAAAAAGAGAAGTATTTATTGAGCCCACAACCAAGAAGCACGGGAAAAATCCCCAAATGAGTAAAAGAACCAAAAAGAGTAAAACAGAAACTGTATCACAACGCTATTACATGAGGGAAATGAGAGACAGCTAATGTATTGGTGTTTGGCTCCAGATGAGAGCCCTGGGAAAAAAATACACTCTAATCAGTGGGAATTCAGCCATCCCCTCCATCCATAGAACTCAGTAGGGCTCCTGTGACCCTCTTACATCATGATACTTGTGGGAAATTTCCTTTTCCGGTCCTCTTGCAGATGCCAGCTTCCTCTGTATGTCTCAGGCTTGCTTCTGATTCCTCTCATCTCAAGAGTGTTTCACCTTCAGGTTGCAACAGCATCTCAGATGCAGGAACACAACAGAACCAGTCTCTTTCTCTTTGCCAAAGGTTTAGGAGATTGGTACTTTATGATCTCTGGCTTATTCTTATCAGAGGCTTCTCCCACTCTCAGTAGCAGAGCTGAGGTGTAGCATCTGCTGTTAGCCCCATTGCCCTGGTCAAAGAGGGAACACACCTGTGGCGAGGCTAGCTTATGGTGGCTGCAGTCCAAGGGCTTCTCTGCCTTATATCCTTGGGGAAAAGGGGAGCAGTGGCTAACCCCCACCACCCCACAGCATCAGGGCCTTCCTCTCCACCCTCAGGTGGGGGTGAGGAAAGCTGTGCTTGGCCCAGGAGGGCTCTNGCTTATTCTTATCAGAGGCTTCTCCCACTCTCAGTAGCAGAGCTGAGGTGTAGCATCTGCTGTTAGCCCCATTGCCCTGGTCAAAGAGGGAACACACCTGTGGCGAGGCTAGCTTATGGTGGCTGCAGTCCAAGGGCTTCTCTGCCTTATATCCTTGGGGAAAAGGGGAGCAGTGGCTAACCCCCACCACCCCACAGCATCAGGGCCTTCCTCTCCACCCTCAGGTGGGGGTGAGGAAAGCTGTGCTTGGCCCAGGAGGGCTCTGTGTCATACAAGAGCAGGAGAAGAGGAGAAATCAGGAAATCCACTCCCTTTCATAGACCCTGTCTACCAACCACCTGTAGGGCAAGAGAAGAGGAGAAATCAGGAAATCCACTCCCTTTCATAGACCCTGTCTACCAACCACCTGTAGGGTCAAGACACTGACCCAGGGTTCTGATGGGAAGAACTATCCCCAACTTCAAAATAAAGTGTCCTTTCAGCATAAAGGTACAAAAATCAGCACCTGAAAACTTGGCAATTTTCAAACAACACTTAGGCAGGTGAATTCTTAACCAGATTAAAAACTGGCTGCAAAACCAGCTTCACAGCTGGGTGCAGAGATTTGCACTGACTGGACTCAAACCCAGCTGGTGGCTGGTCACAAGCTGCCCTTTCAGCATAAAGGTACAAAAATCAGCACCTGAAAACTTGGCAATTTTCAAACAACACTTAGGCAGGTGATTTCTTAACCAGATTAAAAACTGGCTGCAAAACCAGCTTCACAGCTGGGTGCAGAGATTTGCACTGACTGGACTCAAACCCAGCTGGTGGCTGGTCACAAGCTGTACTCCAGGGCTTAGTATTGGGGCCAGCCTTGTTTAACATCTTTATCAACAATTTCAATGAAGAAGATTGCAGATGACACCAAACTGGGAGGATGTGTCAATCTGTTCAAGGAAAGGAAAGGTCTGCAGAGAGATCTGAACAGGCTGGATCGATGGGCTGAGGATACCAATGGCATCCTGGCCTCCAGGAGAAATAGCATGGCCAACAGTACTAGAGACATGGCCATCCATTCCCCTGTACTCATTACTACTGAGTGGAATATTACCCTTGGCTTTGGATACCTCAATATGTAAAGGACATTCAGACGCTAGAGTATGTCCAAAGAAGGGCTACAAGTCTAGTGAAGGGCCTGGAGGACAAGTCTTATGAGAAGCAGCTGAGGAAACTTGGGTTGTCTAGTTTGGAGACAGGGAAGCTGAGAAAACACCTTACCACCCTTTTGTAAAGCATCTAGCTCTTCATATGACAGAACCATTTGGAAGTCCATTTGGCTGCTCAGTCCAGGACTGGTTATATTAGGAAAAAGATGTTTAAAAAATAAAAGTTTGTACAAGGAATGCTATGGTCAAGGACTAGTGAATATGACAGAACACTACAGAATTTTTGGTGACTGTTTGAGGGAGAGAATTTTATGTTAAAACATAAGAATTCTCTTCTTTCATAGTTTAAATAACTTCACAATACTGATTAAAATAACAGAACATTATAGCTTGCTTAACTAAACATTATATTTCTAAATCCATTTTCAATTGTTTTCCTTCAATTTAAACATTTTGAGCAATTTTATTGCTATTCATACCTGCTTGATTTTTTTTATTAGAAATTAAAATGCATATTTTTATCTCGGTTACAGAGTGCTGGTACATTTAACTCTTTCAGACCTGCAGAGTGAGCATAGTAGAGCTATCAGTGGCATAAACACAGTGACTATATATTCACATCTGTTAAAAGACTTCTTTTTTTTGCAATAATGACAACTGAAGGGAGAGAGAAATTAACAAAAGGGGGCATCAAGGAAGGGAAAGTGGAAGAAAGCATGAGAGAGAACAAAATAAAGGACATAAGAGATAGCTTCAAGATTCACATTTTCCTCATTCATATCCTTTCTTTACATTTTCAGGACTTCTCTTCCCATTCTTGGCAGGAAAAGTATAGCAAAAAACCAAGAAATTTTAAGAAATGAGAAAATGAATCAATTGTGACTGAAAAAGTATCTTTTAGACTGTGAAATAACAGGGAATTGTAAATAAACTTCTGTAGTAAGACTGGCACCTAGGAGTTCTCATGAAGCAAGGTAATAGTTATCAATACTGAGATACAGTCAGCCTTGTCTGGAGTCAAGCTGCACAGTGCTTGAAAACCCTTTTTTCAGCTTAACGCCTGCTGCTTTTCCTTTTCCCCAGCCACCCTTCACTCCCCAGCAAAGCTTCTCCCCAATGGCTGCAGTCCACACCACCACCGTTCATAAAGTGGGAATTCCTCCAAGTACCTGGGGTAAAGATGGTCTAACTGCCCCACTGCATTTATACTTGAACATTCCTAATTTCCCTATGTCAGCAGAGGACATTCAGAGACAAGTAAGTGCCGGTAACCACATCAAAACATTAATTAGCACAACTATATTCCCATACAAATAAAACATTAATATGGTAATTTCTAGTCCATAACCAGCTGGTATCTTTTCCCCAGCTATATAGAGAGTCGGATTAACAGTGCAAAGCAAGTATCATAACAAAGTCAAATTAATATCACCTTTTCCCTGTTTTATAATTCAGAATTAAACAATAAATTATAGAAGTCCTTTAGAAACCATCCTTCATGAAATACTTCTGTATCCACGCTCAAAGTATAAAATCCTTTTCCACTAAGTTCTGGTTTCTACATAATTGAAGGCTGCCTTGTGAAAGGATCTCAGCCTAGACAGCTGTGACTGTCAAATGGTCCTGCTCCACTTTCCACTCACTGTCACTGACTTTCTATCTTCTCCCTAGCTTTTTGTCTTAACACTTTTGCAATAAAACATTATTCAAAGGTAGTTGCTATGCATCTATTGTCACACAGACAAAGAACAGGAAGAGAAGCTCTTTAAGATAAAAAACAAGCCAGAAGTTTTCTGTAGGAGTGGTTACTACATTGATATTTTTTTAATTTTAATTTTTTTCAGCTCCTCTCAGACTCAAGCTAGACTTGTCGAAGATCACAAACATATATTTCTCTTCACTCTGCAATAATTTTGGCATAGCCTTCAATGATAAACACATTCCATGAACGTTAACATAGCATACATATATATAATTTGAAAGAATTATAGGGGAAACAAGCAGCAAAAATACAAGCAATGTCAGTTAATGGAGAGCTCACATTTTCAAGCTAGTGTTTGGTTAATTAAAATTGAATTAAGTGACTACAACATTAACTAATGTCAACTATTTAGCATAGGAAGTTGTTAAATATATCATATTATATGTAGGAAGATCCTTGAAAACTTTCATGGTAAGAAATAGTAACGTACTCTTTAATTGCACGACTTGGTGCAATATAAAATTCAGTTACTGAATTATATTTCGTAAATTATTTCAAAGCATGTTGTTTTTCAGATTGTGGAATTTTATGGATATTGTAACAGAAATGAAGTGCATTTGTAATTGCATAATTATTTCCATTATCAAAGTCCAGCCAACAGCATAAGTGGTGTTGTCTTTACAGTCTAAGATAGAAAAAGACATGAAGCTAAGTGCTTTGAATTTACTTAGTTGGTTAATTTTTCAACAAATTTTTGACCTAAGCCAATCTGGTCTGAGAGCATACAGAATCATCTTATTACTCATGGAATGTGCATTCTTCGTGGTCATATTTACATAAACACATCCAGAAAACTTTTGGCAACCCTTTAAGTGATAGTAACCTCATCATAACTGTAATTAAAAAAAAAGAAGAGCAAAGCCTGACAAGCCTGAATATGTCCAGTAACAATATTTATTTTTCTTAAACTTCTGACATGGAGAAATCTGAACTCTTCTTTTTCCTTCATCCACATCTTTCTTCACCTACCACAACGATCTTTAATTTTTAAGTTAGATGGGTTTGATCTCCTATTCACCAACCAATATATGCAGTTGTTAACTTTTCCATTAAGTCCACACTACACATCACAATACTTCACCCATCAGGACATGGATTAAGATAGAGAACAACCCAGGAAAAAACCAAAACAAGCATGTAACACTCAGCATTCATTAAAGTAATTTATTTTAAAACTGTTCTACTTCCTGCTTATAGTGTGACTCACCAATAGGTTGAAGGACAGAAGCACAGCACAGATAACAGTGAGAAGAGCTCTAGCTGTTCTTTGAGGATCCCTGAGGCCCTTATCTCAGCAGCACTTGTTTGCCTTGTTTCACACAATACCACCTGTCCTCCCTCATTATCAATCAGGAGTTTGCCTACCAACTTAAAGGGGAAGTAGCCTGACTGATACAAGTTGATGGAATAAGAAACATGCTGTCCACAGCCTGGACAATAAACAAAATATCTTAAATCTCTCTAAACTACAAAAAGAAATTCATATAACCCTAAACTGTAGTAAGAGCTGTCATTCCTAGTTCTACATAAAACACTTTGATGCAACTCATCTACCACAAACTCACTTGAAAGGCACAATTTATGAACCTTGAGCTAAACTACAGCTAATTGTCCGGGCACAGACCAGAAAACGTATCAGTGATCATAAGGAAATGAGTAAACAATAGGGAAAAACACAGATAAAAGAAAGACTAAAGCTTCTGTTTAGTTAACTTTGTAAAGCAATTCAAAAGCAAAAAGACATCACAAGTCACTATCACTTGTGCCAACTGTGTATCCAGCAGCAGCATAGGCAAACAGGCTTAATGGATACCCAAGGCCATGCCGAGGTACTGTACAATCACAGGCATCTTTCGTCTACACTTAATTCCAGATCCACTTGTCAGATGCCCTTAGCAGCACAGTCATTTAAAGTGGATACCCAAGGTTATACCAAAATATAGCTCACAGTTAAATGTCAAAACCATCATGAACTTAGGCTGCACCTCACCCATCCCACTCTTCATCCCAGCGGGCAAGAAGCTCTCAGTCTCATTGCAATAGCCACACTTTTAGACTGAACCTCTTAGATGTTGCCAAGAGAACCACCTTAAATACCACAACAGTAGATCCAAAATACAGTGCATAACTTCACTGCATACAGCTCACATGCAAGAAAGGAAAAATTTCAGGAAAAGACAAAACAGTAAAATTTTAAAAAAGCAGTTCAAAAGTCCTTACTTAATCCTCAGCAGCTGTATCACAGTGGGTCAGCTCATGGCATTAGCAGACCCATCTGCATTCACGCAGTGCCTCCCTACAATTGCGAAGCTTCCCTTCTTACCTTAGAAACATCTATCCATATCAAGTTATATTACTCTGGTAACTCCCACTGTTGCCATTCTGTATGACCTCCTTTTGGGTTTGGGTTTTAGGGTCTTTTTAAGCACTAAATCCTTGTTAAATGTCAGTTTCTTCCATCTCAGGTTCTTCTTATTGTGAACATGTTATACATGTTGTTAACAGATGAACAAATGGTGTCCTGGGTAGAGTCACAAAAAGAAACTTATTAGCTATCAAAGTCAAGTGGTCTTTATACAACTTTTTGAGCCCATTCCACCTCCATAAATCAAAGCTTTTACTTCACATTCAAATTTCCAAGTTTCATATGGAATATGGACGGACACACGAAAGCTAATATGATAAGGCAAACTGATATATCTCACTCCTATCCTTTGCAGACAAGGTGATCCACTGGATGACAATTCTGTTTTAAAGCTTTGTGATCATCTTGATTTACTTCACACTCATTCTTACATTAATATTTATCATGTTTGATGAGAATTTATATAAATGAGTATAATCAAGATTATTTTAGTATCCTTATTACACAAATACTTTTGGGTAATTTCATGAAAGAGAAAACCATAGCCGTATATTTATTTGGAGACACAAGTATCGCACAGACCAGTCATCTTACTTACAGCCTCACTAGTTTTATAGCTACAGCTACAGTTACAGTTCAGCAGCAATATCAACAAACTGAAGATGTGAGAGGAGAGGCTGAAGGCACTAAATCTGTCTACCCTGTACTGCTGTGAATCAGACACCTTGGACAGTAGTGACCCACAAAAGCAGGTCTCCGCTTCAGCCTTGACCCTCCAGAATTACAACTGCAAACAAGCAGAAAAAGTAAAGAAACCAGCAGGATCTCTACCCTGAACTTTGGAAAAGCTCAATTTGACTTCTTCAAAGATCTACTTTACTAAAATAACATGGGCAGGGCTCCAGTTGGTCAATATTCAAACGCTATGTTCTGCAAATTCAAGATTGATGTATCCTATAAGTAAGAAAGCAAGCAGAGGAAGCAAGAGACCTGCATGTATGAGTAAGGATCTTCAGGAAAAACTTAGAAGAAAGACACTTACAGAATATGGGAAACAAGACAGGCCACTTGGGAAGAATACAGGATGTTGTCAGGGAATGCAGGAATGCAATGAGAAGACACAAGGCCAATCTGGAATTAAATCTGGCAAGAGCTGTCAGATACAATAAGAAGGATTTTGTCCAGTATATTAATAGAAAAGAAGACTAGAGAAAATGTGGGCCTGCTGATGAATGAGACGGGCACCCTAGTGGTGGAAGACAGACAGAAGGCAGAGCTATTCAAAGTTATTGGTAGTAGTCAGCATGAATTCATCAAGGGGAAATCATGCTTTAGTGATTACTTTACCTTGCTTCAATAAGCAAAAATTGCCTAGGTCATTCATCCCAAAAACTTAATGTACAAAATCGTCAGCTGACTTTTGGGACAGAGAGACATCATATATTCTTAAATTCATACCTAAAATCTTTTAGCATAAAAACATCTTTTTTTAAACGAGACAGACAACTTTCTAGGTCACTCTATCTCACGAAACAGTTTTGGGGTTTATTGCTTTCTAATAGACTAGCATGTCCTTTGGTCTTCTCTTGCACTTTTATCCTGTATTGTCATCCAAGCCTCTGAGTCTGAATGTCTCTGTATATCCAAGTTGACTCCTGGCTCTCAAAAAACACACTGCAACATGGATCAAAGCAGGTACTTATGCTAAAAATCACCCTGCAATGGGAGCTAGGGACATTTAAGTTGTCAAGTGAAGACAGAAAATCCACATTAGGAGGCTGCAGCCCAGAATAACTAGACTCTCCCTTTACCTCTGAGGGTAATGGTATTAGAAACCCATATAGCACTTTAACAGTTACCAGTCATTGCACTCTCTGAAGATCTGTTCCGCTCACTTGATTTACTAAGTTTGAAAGCCAGACCTTATATGGCAGTAAGCTTTTCTAAAATTTGGATGAAGAAATGTTTGCAAAATGAACGGCAGCTTTTGAAACTTCATTTTATCAGGAGTTTTTACCTCTATTTTTGTAACTGAAATACGAGTTACTAGCAGAAGGTAATCTACTTTCCCTTGTCAGACAAAGTTTGAGTTATGTTCATCACAAATGAAGCAAAGACTTGATGAGAAGCCTTCAGACACAAAAGCTTCAAGAAGATGATTAATAATTTTTTATTAAATTTTTGATATGAAAAGTCTGCAAATTCATTTACTGCCAGAAGAAAATACTTCTCTTAAACTATGAAACATACAACCACAAGGAAAGTCATTTTCCAAGATTATAGATCAATATATTCCCTTTAGATTAATATTGCAGTCAAGAAAGGGAAAACGGTCAGCAGGATGGGTAAAGATGATAGCATGAGTTTAAATATCAGTACTGCTCATCATCAGCATCAGTGTTAATTACTACTGACCACAGCTGGTCAGGCTAAGCTGGTATTTCAGAAGAATGTGTACAATTATATCCTATGCATCTTAAATAAATGAAACGTCATGGTCCTGTCTATGCCAATGACATCTGAAGGATGAAAGCAGTAAAGCTGCATCTAAGGCTGCAACAGTAGAAGATGGGGGCAGCAGCGGGCAGTTGGAAAAGCTGCACTTTCCTGCTATCAGCTTCGTCAACCACACTGTATTACTAGTTGACATACTTTTCTAGAGTAAAACAGATGCCATTTTTTGTAGATAAATGCTTCTTTATACCCTGCAGTGTGGTTTCCTCTCCTGTGTTACTTGCATGATGTGAAGCTTGAGCTAGTGAATAATGCCCTAGTCAGTCATGCTGAATGTATTTATGATGAGGACCCAAGAGACAGGTCTTCATGCTGCTTCTGGCATAAAGACCATTGGTCTCATATTTTGTTCACTGATAGGAATTCTGAGCTGCAAGGTGAGAAATAGTTCTATTTGAAGTCCAGTGTTCTAGACTCAATTCCCAGTCACAACATTCAACATCTGTAGAACATAGATTTGAATAAAATGACTCTGCTGTCTGTTAACTGCATGATGCATATACAATTTAGATATTATTTACCTGTTTTCATCAAGTAATTTCAGTTCTTTATATGAATAGCAGCTTCATTATGTATAACCAGAAGATGTCAGAAACAATATGCTATTGTATTTTTAATTGTACACAAATAGAAAGTAACTTTTGCCTATTTATGTTATCTAATCCATTTTTGTTTCTTTTCCACTTATTTTCCTTATTTTACAAAAGGAAAAAGTAGTGATGGAATCCTTAAACTGATTTCTGTGATTTGGAAGTGAAGCACAAGGGTATGAGAACTGTAATTATCTTTGGTAATGTGCCTGTAAATCAGGCAACCATACAACTGCAGTTAGGCCTACAGAGATGCAAGGTTAGGTGCATAGGAAACAATCTTAGCTTCTTCTAGTCATCACTGAAGCACAGACTGCTGAGATGTTTAGTCCTCTGTTTCTTGCATTAGGATAATTACTTGGATTTTCTGATACTCTAATGATTGCTTTCATCAGCATGATGCTCCAACCCAGACCTATAGGCAATGCTTTAGGAGGCAAACAGCCTTTAAATCACTGTTCCCTCCAAGTGGGCCAACTTTCATGTCTAAGAAAGAGATGGTTCAGGAAGAAGCTGTTTGGCACCAAGATCAAACTGGGACTGAGTGACCCTGAAGCTTAGAAAGGCTTACAGAAAGTACGTATCTAGCTCAGGATCTGACTTTCTGCATGAACTGATACTGTTACCAAAAATTGCACATCATGACATAAGATAGCTCCACTTTCAACACAGGCTTTTCAAGTATTGCCATATAGCTTAAGGGATATGACTTTATTGCCATTCAACTTTGTCTCCTATTAAGAGCCAAAATTTTATAAGTCAGGAAGCTATGTCAAAGAGCAGAGTAATATTTGAGATGTCTTTGAATAGAGCCCTCTGCATTCAAAATCACTTAAATATTTGCTTCTTTGTTGCTCCTCCTGGAATATAGCCCAGATTTCTCTAAGCATGGCCTCTGAATCCCAAGCTATGATGGAGAACAGGGAAGATTGACTAAGGAAACTGCAACTGGACACAACCCTGCCTTTTAAACCAGGGAATCCTCACGTACTTAAAACAACTGCCAGGTCAGTCACAAGCCACACAGTTTTGCACTGTTATCCAAAGAAGAAATTCAGTCAGAGATTTTTCTCTGAGAGACTGACTACTCAAGACCTGCTTGGAATCATCATATGAGAAAATAAAACAAAAAAACCATTTGTCTAGCATTTTCAAGAGAAAAATTGCAAAAGAATTTGGGTATTTAAAAAATGCAAGTTTGGAAAGGGAAAAACAAGCTATATCCATACTGGTCTATAAATCAAAGGGAGGTAGGAAACTCAGAAGTGCCGCAGAGGCTTTAGAGATGAGCTTTAAGCCTTAACAGGGAGGGATGATCTTTTTGTAATGTCTGAAAACTGCACCACACCCTCTCTTAGTTTGTAGCTTGGAATAATTTGTGCAGGAATGTAGTAATTTAAAGAAAAACAATCACAGCACTTTAGCAGATATCTGCCTTCCACTGGTGCTAATACTGTAATAGTGACAACAAAAACTTGCAATCATCCCTGTAGTTGCAATCTGCAGACCGTTTTGAGGCCATAGTTATTGAGGGATTCAGCAAAGGTTGCTCTGTTTCATTGTGTAACGAGAATGTCCATTCAGTTCCTAATTTGCATGGTACAGTCCTAATGATTGTCATGAGTGAAAGGCATAAGAAATCTTTTATTCACGTCAAACAGTTTGCACTGTAGAAGACTTGGCCACCAATACAAAGTCTGTGTAGCTGCATGACCCTTTGGAAGGCAGAGTTGGCTCCATGGGGTATTGCAGCAGAACTGATGATGGCTCTGAAGCAGGAATGTAGGAAGAAGCACATCAGAAAAATGTACTTTATGGCCCTGGGGACAGTTCTGCAAAGTTCTTACCTAGTGAACCAACCCTGTTTGAAACATTTCTACCCTAGCCATTGCCCACCTTTGGTAACATAGCTCACTCTGCAGGATGGCTTTAAAGAAATCAAAACATCCCAGTTCCTTTCTGTTAGGAGCCATGCTAAAAAGGCCTCAAAAAGATGACTTACCCAGCCCTGGTTTCCATTTTTTATGTTCCTTAGACAAATTTGCCCCTAAATGACCCTTCTTTCCCACATTCAGCCTTTGCGAGTTCTGCTCCTTGCTCCAAAGTTACTAAAATACACACCCAACTTCAACTCCATTTTAACACAATGTTTTCATTAGGGAATTTACAGACCTTCTTGTATTCCAGAATGGAATTCTGTTAATTTCTATTACAAACTAGTTTCAGTTGTAATTTCTTTACTTTAAAACTGAAAAATAGTCAATTAAGTATCCTAATATAAAAATTAGTGACACTCATCTACAAATCTCAGCTTGATATTCCTGACTTTTTTAACCTTCTGACAGTCAAATTAAAAAAAGGTATGTTGAGACACAAGATCCTCTTTTCTCACAGGTAAGCAATGGGAAGCCATTCTCAGGTGAAAATCACTGTCAGAAGCAAGGACATCTATACCTTCTCACCATATCATTTTCCTCAGTAGCAAGTAGTTTTCTGACTTAGATACCAGCTGAAGCTCTCAGATCCTACCCTTCTAGAGCATTTGCTCACTAAAGAACAGAAAACCCCAGTGCCCAAGGAGATTCCCTTACTGCATTGTAGGTGGGAGTGCCCAGGCTCCTGAAGGCAACCACAGCTCTGCTTGCCTTACTGAGCAGGCATGGGATGAAGTAGTGCAACCATCACCCCCCCATGAAAGACTCGCAGCTTCACGAGTACTGAAGGTGGAAGGTAGGAAGAGAAGGAAAGCCATGAACACTGTGATGCTAGCTGACCATCAAAGGCAGACTGGTAGTCTTAAACAAGAGATAAAACATGAGGGAAAAGTTTTTCTTTGACTGTGGAAATGCAAGCCCACCACCTCCAAATCTATATTAGAATTTCCTTCCACTAAGATGTGAAGCTCCTACAGTACCCATAGGCCAAAGCTATTGTCTAATATTTGGGTTTGGACATAAATTCCTCTGTGGGAATACAAATTTCTTCAGAAACCAAGAAGTGAGGATTTCTCTTGAATCCTTTTAATGACAGCTGCATGCAAATGGAATGTTCATTTTTTTCCCCATCTAGGTATTACATTGCTAAAAAGATCTATTAGATTGTTGGGGTTTAGCAGTTGTTATGGTTGGGTGAGTAGGGTTTTCGTGGTGGATTTTGGCTCTTTTAAAAGGGACAGGCTGCCATAACAGGTGCATTGCAGACAGGTGCTACATAAGGTTCCCTACGTAGCTCTGCCAATGCTTTTCAATCAAGATCTACAACCCTGTTACTCCTGTGTGGAGCCTCCCCTCGGCTGTAATTGCCAAGGTTTTGAATTATGCCATCGTGTATTGATTTGGACAAATGTCCACTACTGACTAGGTTGTAGGTTTGCAGGTAACACAAGCCAAATCTTGGAAAGCTCCAACTGAGCATTTAACCCACTGTGCAGTCTGTCTCACAGCTTTTCTGTTTGATTTGGTCACATATTATGTACTCTGACTCCCACGTAGAAGATTTGTAGTAATTGCATGATGTATGAGGTGCCATTTGTAAAATATTATTTAGTGTAAAACATGATGTTTTTTCTGTTGATTTACAAGTTGGATTTATAAATCTGCACTACTCACACTTTGAGTTATATATCTTGCCTCTGATTTATAAAACTCACCAATAAATCTTTAGCACAAAGTTTTGATTCAGAAATCATTATTTTAAACATTAGATTTAGCAAAAAACATTCAACTGCTTTATAAGTCATGAAGTGGATTTACATACCCTAATCTGGATTTGCAAATTCTGCACCAGATTTACAAATCATGATGAGAAATTACTAAATTTCAAATACAAAGTGAGGACAGGTGGCCTGGGAGGAGTATAGCGGTGTTGACCACACAGCCAGGAATGAGGTAAGGGAAGCCAAAGACCAGACATAATTAAATCTGGCCAAGGACATTAAGGAAAACCAGAAGAGTTTTTATAGCTGTAGTGGTGAGAAAAATAAAACAAGGGAAGATATGGGCCCTCTCTAGAAGGAAACTTATGACATGGTAACCTGGGGTATGAAAAAGGCTGAGGTAGCTCAATGACTTTTTTGCCTCAGTCTTCCCTGTCAGGAACTAAAACAATTCTACCTAGTCAAGGAGGTTATGAGCTGGGACTGAGGGAAGGAAGCACCACCTGTGGTAGGGGCAGATCAGATTTGTGATCTTATAAAAGAACCTGAAGATTCGCAAGTCTGTGAGACCTGCTGGGATACACCCATGGGTTCTGAGGCAACTCGTAGCTGAAGCTGCTAAGCCATTATCCATCATATTCAGACATGGTTGCAGTCCAGTGTAGTTCCCCACAACTGGAAAAGGGAAAACAACCCCCATTTTTAAAAAGGGAAACAGCAGGCTTCTCTGACAGGTCACATGAAAACAAGTGGTCAGGGTTAGGAGCAGGGGATAGAAAATTAAAACTGGGATGAAGAAGTTCTTTTTTTCTACTAATAAGCTCAAGGTTTAGAGATGGAACATTTTAACTATCCAGTTCAAAAAGCTTCCTGTAACCCCAATCTCAACCCACAACTACAGGGAAATACTTTGAATGTCTACAACAACTCCAGGAGTTATGGGGACTTGTATTGAATATCATGAGGAGTTCTACTGAACACTGGAGGAAATTTGTTCCTCTCAAGTGAGCTTAATGGTTTCCATATTGTGGGCTCTGATCAGATGTCATTTATTTGTGCCATTCTAGCCCAGGTGTTTCCAAGTATTCCAATTTGAGTAGGAAAATAGGAAGGCGTCAGAGTGAAGGAAAGCTCTGCAAGTGCTTCACTCTTTGATGTGCTCCAGAAACACTTACATGACCAACTGGGCATTTAAATATTTTAGATACTTGAGAAGCAGTTCATCACTAATACCCATCAAGGATTCAGAAGGGATACTCTGAGTACAGAGAATTGTCAGATAGTATAAACATAAAATGCAGTGAAATAGAAATTCAACAGTCCATTTTCAGTAAAAGCCAAATTTGCTGGAAATGTTTCGGTAGTACAATGTTTCATTCAAAAAGCAAAATTCAGCATGACTATCTGAAACCCCTTGAAGAAACCCAACCATCTCATAAAATTGTGGGACTTCATGTTAGCATTCCAACCACTGTCTATGAAGCTTCTTTTCAAAGCTGACTTCATAAATCTCCAGGACATATGAGCAGGCTGGAGAACCCTACTGATATGAAGGTGGATTTTCTTTATCCAGGTAGCTCTATTAGAGGGTATCAGCAACACTGACTTTGGAAGAAGCTGACTCTCCAACACAACTGAAAGCATTCCCTATTACAAGGCTGTTGTAGCGCAAGGTTAGAAATCTTGATTGCTTTCATCCTCATTAGTAACACTTAACCAGAGACATAAATCCTTCCAGACATATGGGGTCCTAACTTCCACTGGAAGTTATAGACTTGCTTAACTCTTAAAGTTGAATGACAGAAGTGTCTTTAGATAATCTCTTCCCCCCTTTTACATGAGTTTCCATCCTGTACAACAGGTCTGACAACAGTCATGTACTGCAAGCTTGTTAAAGACAGACACTGCTAGGCAAACACAATGGTTTTCTACCTGCTCTCCCTACCACCTCCTCAGACAAATATACAAGATACGCAATGTACTTCTTCAGGAAGCGTAAACACAATGTATACTAGATCTTTTGAGGTCCCTTCTGATCCCTAATGATTCTATGACATATGAAACGACCCTGTTGATTTTGAATGCTTCCTTTTATTGGGATAGATAGCATGTAAGAAACTAAGAGCACTTTTTGTGTTCTCCTAATGACTGATACACTACCAGCAGTATACTTCATGCAAAATCCAAAAGTTCACTTTACCATTTGTATGGAACATATTTATTTTAAGGCACTCTAAAATATATGTTAGAAAATTAAATAACGTATTATCTTATTACAAAATATCATTTAATTGCCTGTCTTTTGAAACTATTGCATTTGATTTTGTGCTAGGATTTTTGGAGTAGAAGAAAGAATTACACAGAATTGAAGCCCTAGAACTTAACAAATAAAATGAAGTCCTGATCCAAAGGCACAAAAGTTAATGAGAATGCATTAGGTATCTTTAGTAAGCTCTCCAACAGGCCATTTCTTGCTGGTACAGATAATATAGCTGGTATAAATCCCAGTAAGCTCAGATGCAGGTGCAAAACTGATCATGCCTGCATGCACATATATACTGTACTCACTAGTGCTCACAATTAAACGGCTCTAGTAGGGTTGACCAAAAAATTCACCCAAGTCTCATTTGTTAATGTGAATTATCAGTTATAGCAGTTCCACAACTGCTGTGTAATGGACTGCAGCAGTTGGGAACTTGATTCATGTATTTACAGTAGGTTAAAATGCAGCAGAGGCTTGTAAATGAAGCTTATAGATATGCTAGATATATGCAGTGTTTTTATAAACTGCCTTTTGCAAAACACTAATGATGTCACATGAAAGAAGACTGGCATTGGTTTGTTGATGTAAGGGTGGTAGAGTCTGGTGCCCAAGCTGTCCCATGCTGGAGGCACATGTGTCCATTCTGTAGACGTCCCCTCTGCCATGCCAGCTGATTGACCTACTGCTGCAAGCACAAACCTCACTAAATTGACAGTGGGTTTTTCCTGTGGACTGTTTCTTGGAGTTGCCAAAGCTCAAGAAACACAACAGTGCACTTTGACAAGCTTGTAAAAGGAAATGTGGTTCTGTACCTGATCTTAAAGAAAGTGTTCACACACAGGTCTCTAAGTGCTTATTACCATAAGATGGACTCCTGCCCCCACCCACAGCAGTACATTGCATGCTTTCCTCCTCAGATGACACCCAATAGCCGCAGGGCTAGGTCTCATCCATTCCTTCATCCTTGCTTACTTTTTTAGGGCAATGCCTAACTAGGAGAATCACAGAACCTTCTCCCAAGCAGTTACTCAGTTACAGGGACTGATAATTTTTCCCACCACTCATGCTCTCCCTAACTGTGCTATACACCTGCACAACAAACTCCTCTTTAATCTGCTGCAGGCCACCATTGCATCCAAGTCCAGCACACTCTGCAGTGTGGGCTGGCTCAAGCACTGCCTTGCTGCTGTCAGAGAGCCACCCACTCATCTCCGTGAGAAGCTCAAAGATGTCTTCACACTTTCAAAGCTAGTGTTGAGACTCCACGTCTTAGATCTCATTGTCAGAATGAGATCAGCAAAACTCAGGCTATATGTTCCCCAAGCTAATAGTATTTCTTTCCCATTCACTGTTAAATCCTTTAAATAATATCCTATTATCTGCAGCTTTGATCAACTAACACAGATCTATTTAAAGTCCACATTTACCCAGTAGGTACCTCACTGTGATGTCTGAGGCACAAGAGACATCTGTATTTGGGATAACTATAGTATCTCAGCACCATTAGATGATTTTAGGAAACAGCTTCCCTCTGAATTAAAGCTCTTATTACTCATGCTAGCTTAAGTAGAACCGACACTGCAGCAATCAGAGGATCAAACTACATCCTAATGCAACTTCACTGCCAGAGTTGGCTCAGTGTAGTACAGTCATTTGGTGTAAGTCAAAAGAAAATTAAGGCTATGCTTATGCTTTTAGCAACCTTGGACATTGACAGAAGATACATGCCTCATTCTTATCATTCTTACTTCCTCGTCACTGTTCTACAGTCTTTTGATATTCCTTTAGGTATAAATACTCACCTACCTCCTTGAATTCACTTGACAATATTTAGAAAGTAACAGGACAACATGCAGCCCTGTTTTCACATTCCTGTGTAGCCTATTTGCCATAGTTTAATGCTGGTGTATTTGGTTCTGATGTGATGGTCTTGGTTCGCAGCCTGATCGCACTCTGGCATGAACGCTTGACGTCACTGGGAACTCTGCCTCCTTATGGCATGGTTGAATGGCTCTCCCAGTACAAAGCCAGAATCATATTCATGTTTGATTACTTGCATTTATTTTCCTGACAGGTAGCCTTTTGCTGTAATTACAGTAGTAAAATTTTTTACACCCATGCTAACCATTTTTAATGTTCCCAGCACAGAATCAAGAACATGCATGTACTGAAAAAGAGAGGTATATAAAACAAAGGAGTTATCATGCTGTTCTTTTTCAGTCTTCAGTGTGACTGGCATCCACTGTCTTACCAGTGAGAAACAAAGCTAGTAAATTTACCAAACAAAAACCAGTTTAGTTAGACAGACATAATTTGGTGAAAATGCTGGCTGAGATGTACAGAAATTCTTCAGAATCACCACTCTTGTGTGCAGAGCTCTGTGACAGTGAAACGTACTGGTGATTTTTATCTTGGTTTGATGAGACTGGGAGACCAGCTGAACATACGTGTAGGTTGTTTCCTATCATGTGTTTTCTCCATTCAGTGTTTCAAACTCCTAAGTGACAGGACTTCCACTACTTCCCTCAGAAAACTATTCTGCAGATTAATTACATCTCACCATTAGGAGCTTTCCCCCTGACGTTCAGGATGAAATTTCCATTGTCAGTAACATTTTATTTTCATACTGCTACTGTACTATTGGCCTTTCTCCCTGTGTGCTACCTTAAACAATCCTTCTCCACCTTTCAGGTCCAATTATCAGCCTTTAAAGCTGTTTTGCCTCTCAATGGCAATACAAAGCAGCCAAAAGTCAGTTTAATGCTCAGAAGATTTCCCCGAGGACAGGGAGCCCCTGGCTCCCAGGGGGGCAGCCAACAGCCAGGGCACCAGCAACCTTTTCCCCACTATGGTGCAGAGGAGCTGGCCACTAATGCCACGTTGCATTTGTAGAGAAAAGCTGTTACATACTGCTGGGGCTTGGTCCATGTCAGGCTATGCTGAAGAACTGGGGTGCCCTTGAAATCTGCCTTTTATACTGCTTGTCTTGCTTCCCTTCCCAGACAGTAGATCTGTTTCCATTTTCCCCTAGGACATTACCTTACATTTGTCCCAGCTGACATTCCTTATTTCTTTGGCATGTTTCTGATCTCAGGTCTCTTTCTATTATTTTTGCTGCCCTCAGTGATATTTATAATGTCCCCAATTTAGCATCATATGTGAATTTCATTAACCAGCTGTTTGCTCTCCTCTTTCAAATCATTAACGAGGATGTTAAATAACACTGGACCTAACGGTATTCCCTGCATTACATTAGAAGGAGTCTTCCCTACACTTGATATACTGCCTTTTGTTATTCCACTCCCTACAGCTCTCCAGCTATGGGTTCAGCCCATATGCAGCATTTCTAGAAGCCAGTGTGAATTTCTCAGGTTGTAAGCCAAATACCTGATGCCTCACTAAAACCCAGTGTGATCCTAGCATTAGATGTTATGTGAATTTTATTTCTAGGAAGAAATCATTTTTTGCTGCTAAGGAATGTTCTGTGTAAGCCACAGTGCTCATAACAGCAATGGAGGGACCAAAGCTGTTTCAGTGACTTGCTATAACATTTTTTTCCTAGGCATTAATGCTGCTTTATCTACAGCCAGTGCATTTCCTTGCTTTTGCATTTGCAGAAACACACTATTTAAAAAAGACAGATTTTTGCATGGTTGTGTTTCAAGCTAGAAGTCTCCCACGCTGCAATCAAGGGTAATGGCAACTACTCACAGGTGTACATATATCACATAAACAAGTGAAACACTGATTGTGAGGGTGCAATGACAGTACTCTATCCATAGCATAATCTTCTCAAGAGATAGTTAATCAGATGATTATTTACATCTTAAAGACCAAGGAAAGGGAAAATGTTAACATCGAATTATGGGGAAGAATGATAAAGAAGATGCTATGTCTGAAGTGCTCATCACAGTACTGATGAATAAAGGGTTTGTCTGAATATGCCTTAACACCACTAGTGCAATCTAAGCCCAGCCACTTGCGTGATCTAAATCAGCAGAATCGAATGAAGCTAATGGAGTTTCCACAGATCAAAACTCAGGAGACTGCCTTGACCTGTCCATAGAACTGAGTAAATCTCATGTTTTTAACTCCTCTTAAATTTTTTGGGTATTTTTTACCATTTCCAAGTTAACTAATACAACATTAAAAAGTATGTAACAAGGAACACACAGTCCATTGTCTCCTTCAGAGGGTTGTTTGTTTGAATATAAATTTTTCCCAGTTTACACTGACTCTGGTAGAGAGAGGACACTTGAACTAAGCTGAAATTTATTCTACCAATAGTGAAATGGAATAAGGCTTGCAAAAGCCAGTGAGATTTCTAGTGGTGCATAAAACCATGTGGAGAGCTTATGGCACAAATTATACTTTCATTCCTTACACTAAGCCTTTCTGTTACTGAGTACATGTCCTGCCCTAACGGCAACCTTCTTCTCCAAGCAGCACAATTCAAGAAGTTTGCTGTGAAATACTTAGATTGTAAAGACAAACTCAGAAAAGAGACTGTGAAGAGCTCCAACCAGAAAATAGTAACATTACACGTGAAATTCTTCCCCTAATTCAAGTCATTTCACCAAAGAACACAAAACATCTGGAATTCTTCTGGTTTGGAGACCCAGAAAGAACAACATGGAAAGCAGAGCACATCATTGTCCTGTTCGCTGGATTTGTTCAAATCTCAGCGTCACTTCCATCTGATACAGCTTCAACTCTGGAATCAACTACAGACTGCAGAGATGTTAGATTTGTAAACTGTGTTTTGAAAGAGACCACAGGCTACTTAAAACCTGGCAAACTACTAAGTGCTTAAAGATGAGTGACTGGTACACATCAACTATTACTCCTATATTTATGATAGGAGTTGTGGGGAGTTATTTGATAACTGGAGCTGCCTAACGGGATATGCCTGTACAACACAGAACTTCTACACAAAATTTACTGCCATGAGCCTAAAGCCTTAGGTCGCTATTCAGATCGTCACCTACGTCAAATATTGTAGACAAAAAACACAGGAGAAATGGAAAGATGTCAACCATTCCCTTAAATTAGTAACTTACCAGGTCAGTTGCTTACCCCCAAACTGCAGTATGCACATCCTTATTGCCCATTAGATTTGTAAATCAAATGTTGGAGTGGACTAGCTGGGTAGCATTTACATAGCATCTCAATCAAATTCATGGCAGCATACCTTTCTCATTGGTAATTAGAGTCAGCATCATTTTTGGTTTTCTGAACCAAATAACTAATTTCTTTACGATGTCTTAGCAATTTTCATTAGCAAGTGCATTTCTATGCATCACTTTTAAAAAGCACCAGCTGCACCAGTAAAAATGTGCACCCATTCACTGCACAGTCAAAAAATCCAAACACATATTAATACATCCATACGCACTGAACTCTGAAGCACATCTAAATTAGTTATCATTTGTTCCTGATTTCTAGTGCAATGCTCTACTTAATGCTGATGAAAATACAATAGAGTGCATGGAAAACTGGTTGAAAACTGTATATAGAGAACAAGTATCAATGGGTCACTAGCAACATGAAACAGAGGCATCAAACAAGAGGTCTAGATCAGTTACTATTCAACATTATCATTCAGATGAAACTAAGTTTACTAAACTCACTGAGTAACTCAAACCAGAGTGTAATGCAAGTATGTTGAGCTATAGGACGAGGCAGAAAAGAAAAGATCTGAAATTGTTTCGAGGCTGTAAAGAATGTTTACTGCCATATTCAGATGCATAAAAAAACACATACACGCATGCGGAGAAATTAATTCTTCTGCTCTGTATATTAGGAAGACCCCAGCGGATACCAATTTCAGGCACTTTTCTTCAACAGGGCTCTGATCCAAGCACAGAAAATCTAGATGCAATGATAAATCAAGTAGCCATAACCTAGCGGGTTAATTAACCAGCATTATTAAGCCAGCAAAGGGAAGAGCGAGGTATGTTACATGTTAACCTGATAACAATCTGCAGTCACATTAAAGCCTTTGAAAAAGAGGAATGGATTTGAAGCTGCCCTAAGCCACAATGAATAGAGTAAGAAATAACAGGTTTAAATTACAGGAAGGAAGGGTCAGATTGGATATTAAGAGAGAACTGTTGTATGGCAAAAACAGCGAAGCACAGGAAGAGATTTCCTGGACATATTGTACAGTTTCCCAAAATGATGTTTCTAAATAAGAACGAGACGTGCATCTGCCAGGAACAACACACCAGTGATCAGTTACACCACGCAGGGTCGAGAGGATGGCCTTGATGCCTCCAGAGCCATTCAAGTTGTTGTGACTACATTTAAAATCTCAGCTTTAACGTTTTACAAGGTGGCAAGAAATGTGAGAATTCTTGTTTTGAGACTAAAAACTATGCAGATTTCCAGTTCTCACTTCAAATAAAGAAGAAATGTTAAGATCTCTTATTCATGATCCCTGCTCTTGAGTTTTTTTGCAAGAGAGCATCATTCAATGAAAACTTTCCTGGATTGTAAGCTATTCCAACACTTTCTCATCTTTACTTGTTACTCCAGTTGCTGTATTTCTTTTGGCACACTGGAGAAAACTAGAGTGCATATTAATTCAGCACTGATGTTGCCTTTCTGGCACACCAACTGACTACATGGCTAATTGGCTATTACAGCTGTGGTTCACAATGTGTCTTCATCTTATCTTACTGATCCCTTTTAGATGCCCAGTGATGGAAAATTGTAATTTACAAGTTTATTCCTTTCCATATTTGCTGTCAAAAAAATCCTGATAGAAATTTATTTTCCTTATCTCATATCAAGTTTGTACATGAACTACAAACTTGTCTGCTAGACATTCCTGTACCATCAACTTCAATTCTAGTTTGTACTGCTGAGCGGCTTTTTTCATTTATGAAGATAACACAAGACTGTACCTTTTCCAATAACACCACCACACGTTGCTCCAATCTGTGTAGCCTCTCCTGTACAACACTTCTTGTAGGAATGGGAGATTAATTCCCTATCACAGTAAAAAAGTTCTCCGGTCATTTTTTAGAGTTAGTTCAACTAAAAGTTGAAGTCTCCGTGCAGTAAGCTTCTTCATTTGATTCTCTGACTTCAGGGCACAGATGCAATTTGATTCTCAACCTCTAGTCCAGAGGATTGATCCTTAAAGGCAAGGAATGATGGTTTAATCACACCAAAAGGATACAGCAATTAGAACTCAAACCAGATCTGGACTTGCAGCAAATGCTGGTGGATAAAACAGTGAGCTACATGTTCTCCATCTAGCATCTTTTCTCACCATTATGAGCTGTAGCAAGACCAAAAGCCTGTGACAAGTAAAATGCCATGTTGATAATGCTACCCCATTATACAGTTCCTTCATTTAGAGGGGTTCAAATTCACCTTTATTAACTTTTGTAGCAATCTTTTAACTATTGAAATTAAACCCAGTGAAAAGCAGCAACAAGATCCTGCTTATAAACTCACTTCACCACTGTAGAACATTTGAGGGCATGAAATTCATACCACAAGCTTATATTAAGACAGAGGAGAGACGATAAGGGTTGGATTAAGGATAGAAAACTCCATAGTCAAAACTAGAAACAGAAAACTCTCCTATTCACTCCCCTTTTATTTAAACAAGAGTCTCCCCACTCTATGCTGAGTCTTGTGAAACTCTAGGAAACCTCCCTGAGGCTGGAGGAAAGATGAATGTCCTCTACTGAACTCCAGATGGATCAGTCTAAGAGCCAAGGTACAGAAGGCTCTGAAGACTTTGAGATACAAAGTCACCTCATTTATCAGACATAATGCCTTCATTTTTAGGGTACATAAGCTGGCAGAGAACCAGTGCCAATGTCCTGCTACAGCCTGAATCAGTGTTTTCCATTGGAGATCCTGTAAGGGAACTGTCCTTGTTTATTTACTAATATGTTGACAATGTAAGAAAAAAAACTATTTTTATCATTGTCATCATGTTCAAGGAGTAACCACTGTTAGCAGAAGGATGGCTTGACTAAAAGGAAGCTGCCTGAGCCGCAGCAACACTGCCTGGTCTGGGACTCCCACTCCCTCACTGAATTAGCTTTAAAAAAGAACACAGTGTGAGGGAAAGAACTAATGGCAATGAGTAACTCCAGGCATGCAACTGAGAGCAAAACAAGGCTGCATGAACATGCATGGGAAAAACTGATCCAAACTGTCATTACCAAACACCCCCACAATGCAGATAAGGTCCAGCTGTAGCTGTGAGGATGACATTCCTCTCTGGAGAGGAGCCAAGCTGGAAGAGGATGTGCCCCGCCACCATTACTATGATGCTTGAGTTACTGCTAGCTAACAGAGAATTCATCATCTGTCAGTGACCTCCAAAAATCAGTCAAAGTTTTCATTGCTCAGAAAGGAAAATTTCATACACAAAGTGTAACATCTGTTAGGAGAGTCAGCTGCAATTTATGGTGTTTGCTGTATGCAGCAACATGCCTGTAATCTCATACCATGTTTGCTATAACATAGTGACTCACTGCCTCTCTTCACTAGACAGTTCTGACGCCTGAAGTCACCTTGACTGGAGCAAGTATTAATTTCTGACAGTGATGTTTTAAATATTTGCATAGACAAAGTTGTCCAAGTAAGTGGGAGAAGATTCTACATATGGCCAAAGGAGCTCCTAACCTTGCTGTCCTTTCGGAGCTCATCTTGAGTTAGGTACCCAGGAGTCACCAAGTCTTTCTTTACACATAGTCTGGAGTGTAAAGTCACAGTAGTATTCAAAAGGTTAAAGCAGAGTGAACTGTTAATTTTAATGCTTTCTCTAAGCTTCAGTTTTAATAAGCGAAAATGATGTTCTTATTTGCAGTAAAGTGGTGTTATAAAATTCTGTCTGTCAAGCTCATTTTAAAACCATGGAAATAAATGATCTGACAAAATCAGGCTATTAGACAAGTGAAGAAGAGTGATTTCCATAAAAGTAGAGGAGCTGTTCCTTAATTTCACACTTGGTAGTCTTTTGGGTCGACTAAATTTTTAAATAAGTGATAAAATTATATTAGCGCAATTGCATTTTTATAGATTTTTTTGGTCATTGTACTCTTTTTCAATTCCTTTATTTTAACTCAAACCATTCTGCTGAAAGGTTACCTCTCAACTTACGTTAACTCATAACAGTTTCTGCTCACACAACAGAACTATAGGTTCACAAATCCTCCATGAAGGTACTCAGAATGACCACACTGACCTGAAAGTAATACAAAGTGAAAAGATCATCTTAGTGCAGTCACGTACTGTTGAAATGCTGGGCCTGCACACTACATCGGACTGTCTGCAGAAACAGATGCATAGTAAGTCACTTTAAAGCAGTTTATCTTCATATGACCATTTTCTTTGTGAGCAGACTACAAATTCCATCACCTACTCCATACACCTAGAAACCAAACAAGATGCTCTTCCGTGCCCAGGTAAGTGTGGCAAGGAGCCTCTTATATATAAAGAAGACACTATTCAAAATACCTAGCCGATGAAGACCAGACAGGACTTTTTCTCCTACTCAAACCACAGAGCTTGATGCCAAGACTTTAATTCTGAGGCTGATGCCCCTCCAAAGACATTGTCCTTTGAAGGCCAACCATCCCCTTCATCTCATAAACAAGCAAAATTTCCATACCCACAACCCAGGGTAGAATTTATGCTGCCATTTTTCCCCAATCTAGTGTGAGGAGGCAGGAGCAAGGCTGTGGTTTCTCCTCATCTGACTCCAGCCACTGATCTGATTCTGAGAACAGAGTTGGCTACATACAGGAAGCGCTTTTACCACCACAACCTTCACCATCAATTAATTTTTCTAGCTCCAGAAATGTATGGCAAGCATTTTTATGACAAACCAACTCAGAGTTTAAGATTAAAGCTATTTCTTCTCCTCACAGATTTCAATAATATTATTACGTTGTAGTAAGGAGGTCAGTATAAAAAGGATTTTGACCTCTTACAAGGTCAAGGACTCTTCAGCTCATCTTGCTCAGTTTCATTTGTTTGTTGAGAGAAGAGATAGAGTACATTGATACACAGGTTGTGACATGCTGTTTGAACATTAGCTTACTATAATTGGTCACGTCATCACGCATCATATTAACAATATACACAAGTGCCCTGAAACAATTGTCTTATAGATCCATCACATATCATAAAGAAGCTTCTGGGATTGTTATCCAGCGGCATCCAATTGTGATATACATTCTATTTGAGTTCTAGATCTAAACATCACTGTCATCTTAATAGTTAGTGATAGATTAATAACTTCCTGCTGGCTTGCATGTATGTACAAGACGGCAAAAGAAACGTGTTGCCACTGAGCATGCTCCAAATAGAAAACCTGTAAAAAGCAGAAAGTTTTGCGTGTGTTTTTCAAACCAACAGTTCTCAGTTTTCCTCTCGTGTGGCAATTCCTTATCCCTAGTAATGCAGCTGATTGTATTGCAATAGATTGTTCCAAAAAGTGGAACTTGAAGGATATGTTTATGAGATGAATGAGACATACATGACAACAAAGCAAAATGAAAAAACACACTAAAGTCTTGGCTTTGTGTCACATAAACCAGACTGCAAGTGGCATTTGTCAAACATTTTCCCATGCTTTCCCCTTGCTTGCAAATACTTCAAAGAAGTGAAAAATCAGTTTCTTCTGCCCACAGAAACCTGCCAGTATTTCAGTCACATTTCAGTGTAGTTAGGGTGCCCAAATAGCTAAGAATCACCTGGCACCCTAGGGGAGTGGCTATCTTTCACATACACACGCACACAGAGCCATATTTTCTAGCTATTTGACAACAAGAAATACAAGTGATTTAACTCCTGATACAGTCATCCAAACTCTGAGCAAGTCCTGTATTAAAAGGTTAAGTGCACGGGCTGGCAGCCAGAAATTCTCCTATGTTTTTTCTATCCTTGGAACATCATCAGTTTGACCCAGACTCAACAAGAAAGTAAACATCATTATCCTACTTATACCTAACATGAGCCATTGGTGTGTAAATGCTGAAAAAGAAGCATTTTCTAAGGGACAAGTCGTGCAACTAGGTATAATTAGAATACAAGCAAAGATCTTCAATAAATCTGAGAGATTTTCCCGCACCTCCATCCCAGAAGTTGTTCTGAGAACAACTACATGGGCAGCAGCTTACAGAACCGCAGCTTTTTATTGCTGCAAAAAGATGCTGTTGCTGATTCTGCAGGGTCCGCACCATTCCTTCAGTGAGTCAGCACTGAGTGAATGCCACAGTATTTGTGCAGCTGGCAATACTATTTTTCAGCTAAGATGGAAAGTGGTGGAAATTTTTAAAAACTATGCAGACCAAACTATTAACATCCCTATAGCCTGTTCCACTGTCTCAGTCTTTTCACTACATTTCAGATGAACTGTAGACAGGTGGCCTCTCGCTGCCCTAGGGT
>VZRI01003310.1:0-24002 GCA_013397515.1 Upupa epops
TCTTGCCCAGATGCAAGACTTAGCCTTGTACTGCATTACGTTTCTCTCTGCCCAGCTCTCTAGCCTGTCCAGGTCTCGCTGAATGGCAGCACAGTCTGCTGGGGTGTCAGCACNGTCAGCACACTACCCAGCAAATTTGCTGACAGTGCATCCTAATCCCTCATCCAAGTAATTAATGAATAGATTGAAGAGGACTGGTCCCAGTACTGATCCTTGGGAGACTGCTAGATACAGGCCTCCAACTAGACTCTGTCCCATTGACCACTACTCTCTGGCTTCTATCCTGCAGACAGTTCACAGTCCACCTCACTACCCAATCATCCAGTCCACACTGCCTCAGTTTTGGCTGTGAGAATGCTATTTCAAATGCCTTACTGAAGTCAAGATAGACCACATCCACTGCTCTGCCATCATGTATCCACCTGGTTTTGTGCTCATAAAAAGCTGTCAGGTTGGTCAAGCATGACTTCCCCTTGGTGAAGCCATGCTGACTGTCCCAAATGACCCTCTTGTCCTTGATTTGCCTAGAGTCCAGGAAAAGTTGTTCCATCACCTTTCCTGTGATGGTGGTAAGGCTGATCGGTCTGTAGTTACCCGAGTCCTCCTTCTTACCCTTTTGGAAGATTGGAGAGTCATTTTGTTTATCTCCAATCCCTAGGCATCTCTTCTGATCCCCATGACTTAGAAAAGATGATGGAGAGTGGCTTAGCAATGACTTCTGCTATCTCCCTTATCATGCACAGGTGCATCCCTTTAGGGCCTATGGGTTTATGTACATTCAGTTTGCTCAACACATCCCTAACCCAGTCTTCGTCAACCAGGGCAGGCTTCTCTCTTGCCTTGACTTCCTCTGGAGCCTCAGCAGTCTGAGCTTTGATATCAGGACAGCTCCCAGAAGTATAGACAGAGTCAAAAAAGGTGTTCAGTATGTCTGCTTTCTCTGCATCGTCTGTCTTTAGGACACCTACCTCATTCGGCAGGAGGCCTACATTACCTGTAAGTTTAGTTTTAC
Organism: Upupa epops; assembly: GCA_013397515.1. Classification (NCBI taxonomy): domain Eukaryota; kingdom Metazoa; phylum Chordata; class Aves; order Bucerotiformes; family Upupidae; genus Upupa; species Upupa epops. The sequence continues at coordinate 1,013 of VZRI01003310.1, forward strand.
CTGCAATGTATTTGAAGAAGCCCTTTTTGTTATCTTTGACCTCTCTTGCAAGGTTTAATTCCAAGGGGGCCTTGGCTTCCCTAGTTGCATCCTAACATTCTCTCACCAGAGCCTTATAATCACCCCAAGTGGCCATCCCTTCCTTCCATGACCTAGAGACTTTCTTCTTCCTCATCAGTTTGTCCAGCAGCTCCCTGTTTAACCGTGCTGGTCTTCTGGCTCCCTTCCTTGATGTCTTTCCTATAGGGATGATCATGTGCTGTGCTTCCAAGAAGTGGTCTTAGAATGTTAACCAGCTGTCTTGGGTCCCTTTGCCTGCCAGTACCCTGTCCCATGGGATTTCCCCTAGCAATTGCATGAAAAGGCCAAAGTTGGCCCTCCTGAAGTCCAGGCTTGTGATTCTGCTAGGTATTATTTTCCTACCACACGATACCCTGAACTCCACCATCTCATGGTCATTGCTGCCAAGGCTGCCCTCAACCTTCACTGCTTCAACCAGCTCCTCCACCATTTGCATCAGGAAATTTGCACCAGTGCACTGGAGGGACCTCCTGGACTGGGGATGGCTGGCTGAGTAGGTCTTCCAGCAAATATCAGGGTAGTTCAAATCCCCCACGAGAACCAGGGCCTGTAGCTGTGAGGCTGCTGTCAGCTGCCTGTAGAAGACCTCATCAACTTCCTAATTCTGACCTTGTGGCCTGTAATAGACACCCACAACAGTGTCACTCATTGCAGCCTACTCCTTGTTCCGCACCCACAAACTCTCAGTTCTCTTTTCCTCTTTTCATCCATCCCTGGACAGAACTCAAGACATTCTAGTTGCTCTCTCACGTAAAGAGCAACTCCACCACCTTGCCCTGCTGATCTGTCTCTCCTGAAAAGGACATAACCATCCATGACCACATTCCAGTCATGCGAGCTGTCCCACCAGGTTGTTGTAATTGTCACTAGATCAGAATCACCTGACTGGTCACAGATTTCTAACCCCTCCTGTTTATTCCCCATGCTGTGTGCATTGACATACAGGCATTTTAGGGAGTGAGCTGAGCACTCCAATGTCTGTTGTCAAAATCTGTACTGACTGTATCTACATAAATTGCCTTACAGAACAAATACGAGGCTGCTATTGCATTTTTATATCCTTGACCTCGCTGATAATTTTAGATTTCATCATAATGAATGACATTGTTGACAGAATGTAATTACTTATCATTTGTTACAGGCAATACTTAATGCAGATATATAACTTAGTTGAGAATATTAGGAATAAAAAGTTCCACAGTATTCTATCTAGATAATGAATGAAATGAGAAAGTAACTAAAGTGTGGAGCTGAAACACTGCATTGAACAGTGGGTGCTGATAAGCAACTCAAAATTCAGCCTTCTGAGCAACTCTTTACTGTAAATTTTATTTTGTCAAATAAGGAGCACTTATTTTTTTTAGCAAAATGAAAAGCTTAGGAGCAACACTGTCTTAAAGGAGGTAATTCTGCTCCCAGCAAAAATCATAAGGCATCTCAACTGCAGCCAGTAGCCCCTTAGCTGAAGGTGCTTCTACGCTTTATGTTGGTCAAGGTACACTTCTGTGTTGCAATTCAGTCTTGTCTAAAAACAAGTGGCAAAATGGTTGAACTCTTACACCTACCTTGAGCTTCATTTAAGCTGTTTCTTCTGCCTTATTAAGAACTTTTGTCTGCCTGTCAGGTCTATAAACGAGAGCAAGAGGAGGAGTTAAAGAAGAAGATGGCCCTGGATCCCCGATGGAAAAGATATAGGCGGTGGATGAAAAATGAAGGACCAGGAAGACTGACTTTTGTTGATGACTGAAAGTTGCTGAACAAAATATTTGCTAATGCTGAAAGTGATTTACAGAACTTTTCACTACACCATTCAGAGTTTTGTCTGCTGTGGCTCAGCAGTGATCTAAAACTCAGGAATTATTAAGTCAGGCTTAAAAAGTAATACAGGTTTACCATTTTTATAAATCAAAACTATTGAACAGGCTCAGCTCAATGTATATATACCATTTTACTTGGGGATGAATGGAATTCATTATTCCAAACAGTGTATTCTCTTCTAGATACTTCATATTCATGATCAGTGGAACCATAACTTGAGTGGTTTTTGTTTTTCAACTGAGGGATTCCTGCTGATGGACACTGGAAATTCTTATAAAGGACCCTGAAGCAAGGGCCATTTTATGTTTTGCTCTCACTTTCGCACTGCTTTTCAATCTAATTGATGCCAAATGTTTTTTTTTTAATGTAGACAATATGGGGATTATACCAGAGGTTGGTTTGCTATTCCTGCTCCAGTTGGAAATTAATTGTATTTTTTGTGGGAAAAAATGATGCATGGTTGATCATCATCATGATGCAAATAAGCCTTAATTCTTTGTTCTACATGGCAATTCATGAAATAATGAAATATTATGCGTAGATCTTTTGTGTTTGGTTTTTCATTTTGTACGTTGAACTGTACTTGCTTGTTGAGAAGGAGTATACCAGTTAGTGTCTATGAATTGTGACATTTCTCCCACCAAAGTACTGGTAAAAGGGAAAGCAACCCTTGTGTTAAAAAGGGCAACTTTGATGCCTTATGTAAATAAAAGTTGATCTAATATGCATACAGAATTTGTTTTAAATTCCAAAGCATTCTTCATGCTTATGTCTTCTAATCAGGCCTGAGAATACTTACTCTATTTAGTGCACAACACCACGCTGTGGTTTCATCTCTAACAGCCCAGGTCAGAGTTCCCATCACTGATGGTGAAAGGGTTTCTGTGATCATACTGTAGTCATTAATTTTACTGGGGAAAAAGCATAGCCATGGGCTTCTCCTGTCATTTATCACATCTGTAAAAGCAAGTTTCTCAAGCAAGTTTCTGCTGAAAATGGCATAAATTTGGTTAGCTGGATTCTGAGGGCATCAGTTCTCTGGGACGGAAGGTGTTGAACTTGCTACTCCTACCAAAGTCTATAATGGCTAAAAGTTTTTAAATGCTTCTGGATGATTTTCTAAGAAGAATTTGGTAAAAGTGACCTGTCCTCATTCTTTGAGGAATTGTGACTCTATGCCACTGCGCTAGTTTAGCTTCCAGTTGTTACAAGTGTGACACTAAATGGCAAATTTGTATATGTGGTAGTAAAATTGAAGAGGAACTGCTAGATTCATTCATTATCTGCTGCATGTAGTGTAGGTATAAATTAACCTTGTATTGAATGATCACTTCAAATCTAACCTTTTTTAAAAGGTGTCAATAATAAGCTGTGCTTCTGTCATGAAATAATCCTAGGGACACTGGCTGAGGTTCACAGGCTGGGGTGGTTTGCTGGTTCACTCTCCACAGCAGCCTTCTGCAAGAGTGGAAGGGAGATGGTTAAGCTGCTGTGAGAGGAACAAGGTGCAAAAAGGTTAGTACAAGCAAAGTGGTGTTGATTATCAGGAAAAGTTCTACCTGATAAGAACCAGGCACATGCTTGCAGGAAGATCTAAACTTGTGGTCACAGTTGCACAGCCTGGTAGCTAAGCTGTTCTTGCCCTTGCACCTCATTTTGCACAGTTCTTCCCCTCCCAAGCCATGTATTTCAGTTACGCAAATACAAAACACATCTATTTTCACTTTTCGACTAAATAGGTAAATTATTGGGCTGCAACAATGGAGGGGTAATCCCTTGTGAGGACAGAATTGTCTTTCAGCAGCAGTGGTGTCATTTCTGTAAAACTAGCCTGATATTGAGTGACTGGAGAAGGGAAAGTCAGCAGGTGCTATACGACTTGATGAGAAGGAACAGATATTGTGCAGGTTCAGCCTGGAGTTCCTCCTTTCTTGACATAGGAGCTTCTGAAAGTAACCAGACACTGTCATGAAATCATAGGCTGTGGCAAAAACTTGCTGGGCAGTGACACTGCAGTCATCTCCATAATGAAAGATAGACAAAGCACATAACCTAACAAAGCTGTCACCATTGCGGTCACATTAGCTACGGCTACTGAGCCTCTCTAGCTTAAGATCTCCTTGCAGTTCTAAAGGATTTCTGTCTTCTGGACATAGATTTTTGGGGCCTATTTTGAAATACAATTGACATATCAATTTATCCAGACTTAAAGCAGGAATGAGACTGCTGGGAGTTACAATCCTATACCTGGTAAACCAAATGTAAATAGAGATGGCTTCAGGGTGCAAAGTTAGTAATAAACACGTACTGCTGGTACTGGGCAGCAGTGCGGTCTTTGTGTGGAAGTTATGGTAAAGTAATAGGATCTTAAGAGGAGAACCTCCGTAGTTCCTATCAACTTTTTTAAAATAATCATCTGTTGCTTAGCATGCATGTGCTGCAAGTATACAGTGTACGTTAGGTGAATATGTATTGTGTATTTCACTTGATGTACAAAGGGGGCCTTTCACATTCAGTGCCGAGGCTTTTCTGTGGCTGCCCTAAAGTTTTGATGCAGTCTCAAGCTCGTGCGTGCATGGTTGCTTGTCCCAGTGTTGGGCAATGATTTGAGGAGACGTGCTTCATCCCACCAATGGTTTAAACAAACAGCAAACTCTGATGCCTAGCAAACCCACACCACGAAGCTAAGAGAGTGATTTATTTATGGTCACTAGTGAATCGGTGACAAGGGCAACGAGGACAGCAACTGTGGGCCAGTTTGTCTTCTGGGTTTTTCATTAAACATTTACATGAGGTTTAGAACTCCCTTTCTTCTATTTCATTTTTCTCCTTTCTGACCACCTTTTTCCTGTCCCTGCTTGCTTTTTGTCCCTCTTCTCCCCTTTTTTTCACTTTTTTGCCCTTTTTCCCCCTTTCTTCCTTCTTTCCTTTGGCCTTTTTCTCCCTCTTTCCTTTTCCTCCTTTGTTTTCTCCCGTTTTTTGCTTCGCTTTATTTTGACTCCCCTCCCTTTTTTATCCATGCTATTCCTTTTTACCCTTTCGTCCCGTCCTGTTTTAACCAACCAGGCTTTCCGCTTCCGCGGTAGTACAAACGCTGAGCCACGAAGACAGGCGAGCTACGCCACCGAGACCCGCCCGGCGCGGGGCGCCTGCGGAGGGCGGAGCGGGCCAGGGCCCGCCCCAGGGCGGCTCCGCACGGCGGAGTTGTTAAGCTCGGGATTGCACTGTCCCTCTTAGTCTGTACGTAGATTTCCGTTCGTCTGTGCTTCTGTCTTCGCCACGGCTCGACATGTCGTCGGGTGGCAGCTTGAGCACGATGCAACGGCTGGTGGAGCAGCTGAAGCTGGAAGCGGCCGTGGAGAGGATCAAGGTGAGGCGGGGGTCGGGGGGCGCAGAAGGGTCGCTTGTGCCCGCCCCCGTCAACGGTGTGAGGCCGCTTCACTATCGTGACAGCGAGTGGAGGGAAGGGACGAGGGGTGCCCTGCGGGGAGTGGGTGCGGTTCCCCGGGCAGCGGTTGAGGTGGGCGACCAGCGGAACCCCATTAGCTCTGCACTCGTGAGCTCCGGGGTCGTGGGAGTGGTGTGTGTTCCCACACGGCGGGCATTCTGGGCAAGGAGGCGATTTTATACACGTACATGAAAATTTTTCTGCTTGCGGATTCCCAAAGGCCGGCCAGCGAGGCCCTGCTGGATCTGCTGTCTCCGAACTGGTTGGGTTTATTGTGGGAGTTTTTCTCTAGCAACTCAAGCTCACCCGTGCAGATCTGCCTAGGACAGCTCCTGGTTCCCTATGGGGGATGGGGGCAGTGTCCCTATAACTGTTTTGCAAAAATGCCTCATGGCAGCCACACTCAAAATCCGGCATAGGATGTGTAGGAATAGAGGTCAAATTAATTTATATCCTGCATCGTCGTCTTCTGTCATCGCCTCCTGTGCATTCGCCATTTTTCTGTGGCCAGTCACAGAACAGCAGCTTCCTCAGCCTGTCAGGAACTTAGCTGAGTGATTTTAAAAAATAATTTAGAATCCCTTTTCTCACGGTACCTGTTGTATGCTGGTGAAAATGTGAAGTATGTATTGCAGAGTGAAACCACTGTACCGAATCAGTAGCCTGGAGCACTTGTTCCTGCTCATTTTCACACAAAGATCCACTCATCCCATTTTTTTTTCGTGTGTGTGTGTGTGTGTTTTTCGGAGGTTGTGCAGGGAAGGGTTTTAAAAATTCAGTGATTCATTTATCGTGGGTTATTTGCAGCACTAAACACATTTTGAAAATGGCCTTCTCAGAGCTACATATTTATAATGGCTTTGCTTGTACTCCAGGATAGCTTGGCTTTGATGAGACATGAGTCTCCTGTTTCTTGCAGCATAGTCTACAGCAGTCTCTACAGGTCTGCTGCCCTAGAAGCATCTTTGTACAATTTCTTCAAGTAAAATTATGCATGATTAAAAATGCATCATATAAAAGGTGTCATCTGGTTTTCTTAATGCGCAGTATAAAAGCAGTGGGGGGATGTATTAATCTACTGAAAATCCAGTTGGATCAATTTTAGCAGATATTGAGACAGCATAATGACTAGGTGATTGTGCTGTAGTGAGGAAATTCGGACTAAACGATCTACAGAGGTCCATTCCAATCTCTGAGATTCTTCATTCTGTAAGAAAACATTGTTTTGGTTACTTTGAGTAGACAATGCATTTTCAGGCGGAAGCTGGATATAAAAGCATTTTTAAAAATACATCCCCTACTACAGAATTCCAGTGGTTTATCCTGCCAGATACAAAAGCAGGCAGGAACAATACTTTCAGAAAGAGGAAACCAAGCAGGAGAGAAGTACCCACACAGATCTTGTGTGCAGAAGGTTGCTGCACGGAGCGTGTTTCTCCTGTGATGAAAATACAGCATAAAAAAGGTTTGACACCAAGAATACAAGTGAAAAGTAAATAACTTTATAAAGAAGGCTTATTAAATTACAACACTAACAAAAAGAAAGGCAATGCCCCTCCACAAAACCCCTACAATATGCCAAAACCCACCACCCCCTAAAACCTGATGGGCAATCTAACAGGGTCGGATGCCAGGGAAGCAGCAGAAGGTTAGAGTGCTGGAGCCTGGATGAAATCCGTGGGAACACACCAAGGGGGTCCGTGAAGAAAAAGCGACTGCAGTGAAGTGGTAGCGAAAGCCGGCGGGGCCGCTCCGAAGGGAGTGGCTCTGGCAGGGCACGGAGAAGTTCGGGAACGGGGTCCAACGGGGAAAGAGTGACAGCGCTAGGGTTCAGGACTCCGAAGAAGCGGCAGGAGCCGGCACAGAGGAAGGAAAGCAGCTAGAGCAATGGGAAGCCATCAGCTCCGAGAGAGGGAGAAGAAGTCTGCGACGGACAGCGGGGAGTCCAGAGATGTGACTCATCACTGGCTTGGTATTTCATGTCTGTTTAATCAGACTTTTGTAGATGTGTGTCTGTGCTGATTTGCTTGGTGTTTTAGAATCCCAGAACTAGCTTGGGTGCTCTTCAGCCTTGCTTTGATAATGGTTCTTCAAGAGGAAATGCCTACTAGATGCTTGTGAATGAATTAGTTTCCTCTCTGCATTTTTCTTTTTCTTTTACACAGGTCTCTCAGGCAGCTGCAGAACTCCAGCAGTATTGTATGCAAAATGCCTGTAAAGATGCCCTGCTTGTTGGGGTTCCAGCAGGGAGCAATCCCTTTCGAGAACCCCGATCTTGTGCTCTACTCTGAAATCAGGTAACGAAGTCACACATACCACAACAATGCTGAACTGAAACTCAGAACACATGAGATACAAGGGCAAATGGTGGTAGGTGTATGAATGTCAAGTTTTTGGTATCAGCATTCATGACTTCCCTGCTGACTCTACAGATTTTGTTTTCTGCCTCTTTTAGGCATATCTTTCCTGCAGCTCCTTCTAGAGGTGCTTTGATTATGAGTTGGGTTTTGTTTTGTTTAGTGAGGTATTTTGTTTGAGCAGCTCCAGGGTCACTGGCAGTATCCAGCATAATAAAAACTGCCCATAAAACACAGCTGTGTTTGACACAGCCAGACAAAAATCAGTCTCATATCCAGCTTGAAGAAGAAACACTGTGGCAGCTATTGTGTTAGGATTACTAGCTTGTTTCTTAAGCAAGAACCTTGTTATAATACATTTTATCTTCAATGCCATGTTACAGTTCATATGGTTTTTATGTCCTTAGGCTCTGTGTGCTGGTTCAGCACCAAAAGGAGTGGAAGCAGTGAGGAGCTGAGGCAATCTGTAATTAAACCTTTGTAATTTATCACCACAGGTCCAAAAAATGAGAACCCCCTGAATCCTCTCTGTCCTAGCACTCTGATTTGCTTGTATCTGCATAAGACCCACAGGGTGGGTGGGTGACTGTCCAACATTTGAAGATCTTTGGGATACAGTTCCATGATTCTTGCTTTTGTCTCTCCCACCTGTCACCCAGATCACAATGATTACAGTGGAAGGAAGAAAAGCTGTATGTGCTAGTAGTGTTGGGCAGGGTCTCATCATTACTCATGTTGGAAAATTGTGTTTCTTCTGCTTGACCAAAAAAATATGGAACTAGGATATACAGAAGGGGTTACTCCTATAAAAATAGCTCCTTTGCAGGAGCTGAAAATAACTATGTAGAGAGGAAGAACCACTGAGAGTGATTTCTTTGAGAGTGCTGTCAAAGCGAAAATGTTTTCTTTAAGGGCAGAATTTAAACTAGAACATGAAATAGTTGTACAGTCTTCCTCTTCCTGCTTCCAGGGTTCCTGAGCTTGTAGCTGTGTTTGTGCCTCAGCAGTAGTGCAGTTTTGATTGCTGCTACATATATTTGACAAAACTGGATTGAATCTGAATAGAGAGAGCAACCTAGTTTGAGATATTCTTCTGGAAAAGTTTGGGTAGGGTAGGCTGCACAAGCAGATGTTCATGCATTTAGGTGTTACCGTTAGTTCATCCTGCAAGTAAGATAACAATTGACAGTGACTGTTGCATATGGTCTTCTCTTATTGAAGTAGCCTTTCCAGTTTCTTGGATTTATGTATGTGGGTGTGTATTTCTGGGATTCAAGTTTATTGCATCATTCAGACAGGATGCAAAGTATGTTGCCAAATTAATTTGATACTTTTATAAACACCATTTAGTCATCTTTGGCTAATAGCTGTCATCTAGCTTATTATTATTTCTATATCTTAAGATCACAAAAAATGAGAGTAAAGTCAAAAAGGAAATTAAAAATGCTCATAGTACTCAAGAGTGGCACATCCAACAAAGGAAAGTGGTAATTAGGTTTTTCTTGATGTTGAGGGGCTTTTGTGTTATAGTTCGTAAGATGAAGGTACCAGTTTAGGAAGATGGGATTTAATAAACCTTTTCTTTTCCTTTTACAGGGAAGGTCATTGTCAGAGAGTTGCCTTCAAGCATGATGTGAATAAGAAATGCCTTTCTTCCAGAACAAAAGTCTCTCTCATTTCCTAACTTCTGTGTGGCTAAAACAATGTCCTAGATATTTGTTCTTCCAAACTTCCATTGTATCCATACTTCACCATCTTTTTCTTAGAAAAGTTTTTTTTAATGTAAGTCCTACTCTTTTCGTAGTTGTCACTATTGTTACAACACTCTGCTAACTGCACAAATGCCACTTGAGAAGTTTACATTTTAGAAAAGAGAAAAATATTAATTTTTATTAAATTACTTACACCTGTCCTGGTAAACTGTTACACTGGAACAATAGAAAAAAATGTTTGTATTTTTCAAAGGAAAATATCCAAAAAGTGAATCATGGAAGTGTAAATGCTGTTAGTACTGAAGTAACATTATTTTGCTTCCATTAGCAAGATTTGGAACAAACTGCTGTTAAAATCTGCTGGACACAATGTGTAGGACAGACTTGATTACTTCATACGTGTTTCTAACAGAACTTCTAATCTGTAGTGCTTCTTCTAATTTGTGTTTGTAAAGGTACTACCATGGTGGAATTTTCAGCTGCGATGGTTTATACCCACCCAGCTGACAAAAAAGCACTGTGTAGCCACTTGCTCACTCCTCCCCCTAACTTTTTACTCTGCTGGGATGGGGAGGAGAAAATACAATGGAAGGCTGAAGGGTCAAAACAGCAGACAAGAGACCTCACTCACCAACTATGATCATGAGCAAAAGACAGAGTTAGCTTGGGGAAAAAATTTACATTGAACGCTCTACTGGTTTATCAATGGAATTGAGTAGGACAGTGAGAAAAACTAGTGGAACTTAAAAGCACTATCTTCCCACCCCTTACTTCTTCCTGGGCTTAGCTCTGCTTCCCATCTCTCTACTTCCTCTCTTTCAGCAGAGGAGTGGGATGGGACACAGGTGTTGTGGTCAGTTCATCATATGTTGTTTCTGCTGGTCTTTCCTCCTCAAGGAGAGGACTCCTCACACTCTTCCCTTGCTGCAGCATGGCATTTCTCCCATGAGAGACAATCCTCCATGGACTTATCCAAATGAGTCCCTCCCATGGGGTTACAGTCCTTCATAAACTTCAGCATGAGATCCTTCTGCAGGGTATAGTTCTAGTGACCAACTGCTGCTGTGTGGGCTTCCCGCAGGCTTCTCTTGAGCCACAGCCTTACTGACATGCAGTCACCTGCTCTGTCATGAGGTCTCTGCAGGTGGGATTCTGCCCAGCTGTTGATCTCTAAGGGATGCCTGCCATGTTACCATGGCTAAACGGCAATGCCTGTTCCAGTGTGCCTCTCCCACCTTGTTCCTCCTCACTGATCCAGGTGTCCACACGGTCATTTCTCTCCTGTCTCACTCTTCTCCAAAACAAGAGCTCTAACAGGATTTTTTCCCTCGTATTAAATATGTTATTGAAGAAGTTCTGTTTGGCTCAGCCTAGTAACTGAGGGAGCTTCTTAGAATCACTCCAGGAACCACTCCCCACCTCCCACCCTGTTGCCAAAATGCCTCCAGACACTCAGCACATCTTGACGCGTTTAAAATGGGACCAAACAGTAAAAATCCATGAACACCTGAAAATCATTGTATCTGTAATTGTCAAGGTTTGTAATTCACACAACTTACTAAAATGTGGTTGGTCGTTTGCTTTCAGATTTTATACAGCACTTTTACAAGGATAACTTTTTTAATAGGTTTTAATTTTGTCTGCTTTCTATGGTTTGTATTAATTTTTTAGAAGTTTGGAAATAAAACTCCTTTCCCTACTGGCTTTGATCTTACTGTTTAATTGTAACAAAGGACAGATAATGTAATAAAGGGGATAGTTTGGTTTTACAGTATCAGGGGAGGCCTCAAGCCATTTGGCTTTTTGAGAAGAGAAAGTTGTTGAATTATTGAAAAATGTGCATTGTTAATAGAAAAATCCTATTTACAGCTGTTTACCTCTCTTTGGGGTAAATAGTAACAATATTACTCTTGCACATTTTGAAAGAAAGAACTGTGCCATCCGAGTATTTAATTTTTATTAGTGTTGACCGAAATGGGGCAGTGAGTGTCCCGGGTTTGGGACAAATCTGGGGAACACAAAGACCCAGTCAGGAATTCCTCTCCCACCAATCTATGTGATAAAAAAATGATCGACACCTGGAATGCAAGTGAAAAAAAAAAAGAACTATAAAGAAGGCTTATTAAATAACAATGATAACAATGCTAGCAAAACAAAGGAAATTCCCCTCCCCAAAACCCGTACCCTGAACAAAAAACCCACTGCCCCCCAAAACCTGAAAAGGTAATTCAAGAGGGTCAACGCTGGATGCCAGTGAAGCAGTAGGAGGTAAAGCCTGGACAAAACCCATGGGGAAAAAGCAGCTGCAGCAAAGCGATAGCGAAAAAGCCGCAAAGTAGCTTCCCCAGGATGGAGCTCCCAGGGCAGGGTCTGGGAAGGGGAAACTGCAGCAAGCTGAGCAGCGCCAAGTTCGCAGCTCCAGGGGAGGGAAAGACCTAAGTTCGCGGCGAACAGTGGTGGGTCCAGAGGGGTCAAGAGGGGTCCAGAAGCGGCGAAACGCAGCAGTAAAGAACACAGTGAAGAAAGCCAAACCAGTTCCCAAAAAGCCCCTTGGAATAGTCGCGGTAACCAATCCCAGGACGATCCCAAACATACAAAGATTTTCCCGCTTCCCCCTCCACCTTCCGTTTGCTCCCCCACGCGGCTTTGTCCCGCCAAATGGCGGTACTTAACCTATCCTTACAGCATGAAAACAAAAAGGAGAGGGGACAGACCCAGTGATACTGTTGGAAAAGGCAAAATTTTATTAATAGAAATGATTGTAATTAGTAGAGGGCCTTTCCATGTATGTTAGAATGTTGTAGCTTTAGCAGCAGACACTAGCCCTGTATAGCTAACAGATACAGAAAAGAATGTACTGTGGGGCCCTGCCTGGGTAACACCTGGGCTTGAGCTAAACCAGAGACAGCCAAGTGAAGATAAGAGAATGCTGGGTCAGTCTAAGGGGCAAAGGGATGAGAAGGACAGAATAAAGAGGGCTTCTTGTTTCATCTGGGGAGGACACGCTTGTTTCATTTAGGGAGGATGCTTACTTTATCTGGGAAGGACACGCCAGGATGCTTACTTTATCTGGGAAGGACGCTTGTCTCACCCAGGGAGGACGCTTACTTTACCGGGATGATCACCAACAACCAGCGAAAGGGATATGCAAGCGCAAAAGAGACTGATGCCGTAATGGACTGATGAAGTAATCCTTAATACATATTAATTAGTTAGTGTAACAACCCATGCTGAATATGTATTAATCTTGTAACTTTTGATCTATAAATTCTGGACGCAAGGTGACGAAGTTGGAATCAGATTTGGGTGGATACCCCTGGTTCCTGGCGCCTCAATAAAGCACCTCATATAACCATCCCCGTGGTTATGTGTTTTTCCAGATGCTAACAATACAAACTAATATTTTTCTCTCTACCCCACTAGTTTCCTCCAGGCAGTTCAGTCTTGGTCAAAAGATTTTTGTGCTTATTGTCCTACAAGAGTAGGATAACTACATAACTACATAATACAATCAGTATATGTTGTGTCTCTACCTATAGAAAATATATCCTTCCCTAAGAGCTTTTATTTGCTCAGACTTCCTTTTGTTGCAGGCTATTTGATCACAGAATCATAGAATGTGTTCAGTTGGAAGGGAAAGGCCATCTTGTTCAACCTGCCTGCAACAAGCAGGGACATCATCCACCAGACCAGATTAGCCACAGTTTCATCAAACCAGACCCTGATGGTCCCCTGGGATGGGGCTTCAACCATTTCTCTAGGCAGCCTAGTCCAGTGAACCACCACCTTCCGACTAAATAACTTTTTCCTCATGTCCAGCCTACAATCATGATTCTTCATCCTATCGTTACATGGTTTTCTTTTAATACTCCACACACGCACATGCTAGAGAAGTCTAGAGGAAGCATGGTTGCTCTTAGTTGCACAGAGGCAATCAGAGGCTCATATTAAGGTCACAATGCTTAAGCCATGGAGAGAGGGAGGGTAATAATGAGTACGAGTATGTGACAAAGTCTTTGAGCAGCTAGTATCTCTCTCACGCAAGACTTTTTATTTATCTTCAACAGTAAGTCTCAGCCCCCATGCCCTCATCTGTTTCTCTCCTCAGCTCTCATTGCCTGCTTCATGTCCTCACTTGGAGCTTGTGTTCTGCAGTGGCTGCTGAGCTAGCATAAGGAGATGCCAAATTATAGTGTGCAAGAGAGGCTAGCCACTGCTAGCCTGCCTGTCAACTGCTGTTGTCTCTGGGCTGCCCCGTCCAGCAGCTCCATGTGGCACCTTTTCGCTGAAGCACCATGGTTGAGTGTTGGGGAAGAATCATATCTCTTTGAGAATTAGGTGCTTCCTAACTCCTCGTTATGAGTTACAAATTATGAGTGACTTTGCCAGGAAGGGGAAAGAAAACCATATTTATGGTGCAATAGTAATTTTTTTCCATATAGGAGGAAGGAGAAGAATGTGACATGATAAAACTGTCAATAACTATGTATGTGTCTGTGAGAGAATAAGAGTCTTACACAAATACGTTAGAAAAGTGGTCAAAGCAAGCCGTTTTCCCTATTTTGGACTAAGGTCCCAGTAACTAACTATCCACTGACTTTTTTTTTTTTACCTCATGGAAACTTAATGCAGGTAGCACTTGAATTTTGTTATTTAATGTAGGCAACATGTCTTTGTTTTCAAAGTGATCTGTAGATAATCTGAGCTAGTGTTCCATAACTGTTCATGTAAAAGTTCTGTTATCAGCCTTTGCTTGTGGGAAAGGAGGACAGTGGCAGCTGTAATTTCTTCTACCATGGTCATATGTGACTAAGACTTTGTAGTGCTCTGAGAAGAACAGTTTCTGGCCCTGAAAATTTAGTTCTGAAAAACCAAGCCAAGCCCATAATGCAAACAGATGGAAAATTACTAGGCCAAGTGACCACAAAAATGAGACAGAAATTGTCAGCAAACTGCAATTTTTATTTAAGTATCTATTCTGAGTGAATCTTGCTAGATTGTTTGCCATTCTACTAGAAATCTTTTATTGTGATGCTTAGAAGGTGTTTTCTAGAGTCCTGCGAGCAATTTGGGTACAAATAATTTGGGGACATTGTTGTGAACTAAAATTGCTTCTCCCTGCTGGCACTTCCCCTCCCTTTCCCACCACCTCCCTTTCTGTTATTGCACCAAACTTGAAAAGATTTGTGAAATTGAAAATTAATTAATCTCACGTGTTGTTGAAGGCCACTGAGCAGACACTGACACTCGAGCTGACAGGCATGCCTGTGCTGTGTCTGCATTCCTGCTACGGAATGGAGCAGTGCCGTCTACTGCTCCCATGCTTATTTCCAGTTTCTAGTCCTACTCTATCCTCTCTGTACTGTAGCTTGCTATTGAGTTGCTTGTTTATCTTATTTTTGAAATTCTCTTAACCCTTCCAGCGATGGCCTGCAATATCTGTCACAGCCTCCTGCGTGCCAATGCACTGTGGCAGGCAGAAAAATGTGGACTCTAACAAATGGCCTCCACCAGATTATGCAGAGAACAGTGGTCCAAGATTAGTTCTCTGAATCAAATCTGTTAGAATCCTAGGTTTCAACATAACTTTCACATGCTGTCTATAACACTAATAGCATTTTTTTTCTGTAGCTTCATTAAGATTAAAATTAGTTTAGGAACTCATCACATAGAGTTGTCCCTGTGCAGTCAGAAGGAACTGTCAGAAGGAAAAATGTAGAAGTGAGCTAAAAGGACAGATACAAAGGGTCACAGCTGTAACTGCACGAAAGTTCTAAGAATGCATGAGCAGCCTTGAGGTTCCATCAAATCTAGTGAGCTCCAGTGTAGTATTAATTATTATTTTTCTTTTGGTATCAAGAGTAATAATCATTTTATCACCCCAAACACAGAAACAGTAATTCTACAGGTTCAAGGAACTAGTTTATTAAAATCTTAAAAACATACTAAAGAATCCTGAATTAAGCAGAATTCTGAAGCACTCTCTAAAACTGAACAAAAAATGGATTTAACCTATTGCCCTTTGAACAGTTTATGTGTAGGATGCAAATCCCCATTCCACTCAAAAAAATTTAAGACGTGTTTGTCCATCACTTCTTCCAGGGACTTTTTCATAAGTTAATCTCCTTTTTTTGAACTCCCCAAATCCTGAACCTGGAAAAGAAATTGATAAATTGCAACAGGTACACAGACTTAACCACATGTTTCTCAGAAGCAGTAACTTGAGCTCTGTACAAAAACTGCCATAAAGTTAAAAATGTACAGGTTACTACTAACTACTACATACTAGTACTGGTAAGTATTATGCATATCATGCTATTGTAATAATACAGACTCTTATACAAAGCAAAGACATCTGCCTACATTATGCTTAAACACAGTATGTCAGTAAAGATTTTTATGCTTTTTTTTACCTCACTAATATGACACTCAGTGCTATTCAGTAATTGTGAAAATCAATTCTTTTTGATCAAAGACATGTTCACACCTCTTAGTTGTTATAAAAAGGTAAAAGATTAAAAAAAATTCTGCTTAGTCTTCACAAAAATTGTGTAAAAAATTTGAACACAGGAAATTCTGAAAACAAGATTTAATCAGTTCCTGTGGAAATTCTGGTTTGGTGTATTGTCAATAATTGTTGGCTTTTTAATAAAAGTTCGATCTAAGGCTTGAAGAAATCCCTGAGGGGATGCCTTTTTCACTTGACTCTGCACACATTCCTTAACTTCCTCTGTACACATTCACACTTGGGAATTTGCATTTCTAAAATTTGGGACTTCCGAAGTCTTTGCTTATATTAACACAGAGTTATTTTGCATTAGCATATGCGACTAGTTAGTATACTTACTTCCTCTTTTCACTAGTAATAAAGTAAAACAAGGCTAGTCTTCCAAAATACAATAAAAAAATCACCTTTCCTTTTCTGATTTGATTCAGTTTTGAGTATACTATGGGCATGAATATTACAGAAAACTGTAATAAATTTGAGAGCACAGTGTTTTCAGAATACTATCAAATGTAGTACCAGAAGAATGTGATACCATGACCCCAACTGAAATTATTGTATTAAGGTTTTTGTACTATTGGTGCCAGTTACAGGTTACTTAAATGCTGATAACTACCTAGCTATATTTTATTTTAATACCAATGGAGAGAAAACAAGTCTGGTGAGGGCTTCTGTATGAACAATTTAATTTACATAGTCTGAAAATTAAAAGCAGTTAATCATATCCAATTAACCTTTCTTCTCTGTACTTACATAATGGCTTTAAGCAGACCATGAAACAATTCTATCAGTTAGTTACCTGTGTTTTCATGAATGATTCTGGTCTAATTAATGAAAACATTTTAATGCTGTGCTGACCTGGCTGTACCAACAAAAGATGCAATGAAAGGCAGCAACAAAGAAAGGATAAATTAAACTATTTGTACTGTTAAACATTATATTTAAAGAACAAGGCACATCACCTATAGGGAAGCAGCAGATTTAAAAAAGACTACAATAGACAATAGAGCAATACTCTGTCTGACAGAGACTAGTGACGCTTTCTTACTTTAAAAGATTCCATGGATACATATTACGGTTTATCAAGAAAGGTCCCCAACTAATGATACTAGATAAAGTAAACAAGAGATAAGAAAACTACTGAAAAAGAGAAGCCTGAACATTTTGTATAAGGACTGCACACACCATCAGTGTAAACAAAGTTTTGAAGTACACACTATACCATCTATTTCAATACATATACTCTGGAAATTTCAAGATGGGAGAGTTTAGCCCTGGAGATTTCTAGCTAAAAAACATTCAGAGAATAAGGGACCGGTATGAAATAAACTTAGAAAGATGTCAGGATGAAATTCTCAATTCTCACTCCATTAGCATCATAATCAAAACACAGCCAATAGCTTCATCTAAATCTCATTCTCTCCTTTGGCTTAATCTACTTTTGGTCCTTAGAGAAAATGCTTGCTAGTCCTTCCCCTTTTGTCCAAACTTAAATTTACAAAATAATCTTTCTCATAACCTTTTTAATGTTTCTGGCATGTTCATTATGCACGTTTCAGACACCATCAAAGAGAGAAGAGGCTGAAGCTTAGAATATTGGAGATTACTCTCTTCAGTATTTCACCAAGGGATTCAATGGCAGTTGCACAATTCCATTTTTTTAAAAAATATTTGTTGTGCTCAAAACAGAAAACACGTGTTTAGGAACCTTTCGTTGCAGGAGACATATTTATGCAATTAAGTTTTCAGTAAAGGAAATGTAACAGTTGGATTGGACTGAACAACTATTTGAAGAAAACAGAAAATCTAGTCTTACTCCTTTTTTTAGTGGGGTTACAAACAGAAACCCAGCAAATTCTGCTTGCTTTGGACATACCTGTTCTATTATTTTCTGTTGTCCATAAGAATGGTGGAGTTTGTTTTCTCTTTCCTTTAGCTTCTATACCTATTTGGTGAAAATTCAGACTTTGGAGCTCATCTTGGTCAACAAAAATATTAGACAGAAAACCATCAGATGCAAATGAATCACTTGGGCCTGTGTTTGATAAGTCATTCCATGGGGTCTGGTCAGTCAGAATTTCTGGGCTCTTAAATGTTGTCCCTGTAAATTCTTCTAGAAAACACTTAGAGCATTCTTGAGGTGTACACTCACTGAAAGTTGCACAGACATCCTCTTTTTCAGAGTTTCTGAAAGATTGATCAGAGCTGTAGTGCACCCTGAAAGGCCATCTTTGAACAGAAAGAGAATTTGTAACATCTAAATGAGAAAAATCTTCACAGTCCTTTGGCACAGCTAAGAAATCCTGCTTCCTCCTTGTAACTACTTCTGAAGAACATGATTTCTTCAGCACACAGCTTGGAAGATCAGGGTCAAAAAAACCCTGCTGATGATTCAATGAAGAAATTGAGATTTCAGAATTCATATGCAATGTTCCTGGAAAAGAAAAATTGGAAGCATTCTGTATTCTGTTCGAAAATGAAACATTAGCTTATTTCTTTAAAGTTTTTTGGAAAACCAAGATGCTACTGAACATTTCCAATGCATGCTGTCTCCTCAAAATAGCTGACATTTCCATTAATAGAATAGTCTAATATGTTCAGATTTTCACTTGCTTTCAATGGAGACATATTTTCCTAGTAATTCAAGATATGACCTGTGCTGTTTTGTATTTTACTAAGCAGCAGTAAAGACTGATGATTTTGTTTATAATCTGGACAGAATGAATTGAAGTTATTGTGGATTTCTGGGGTTGATGTACCTTTCACTGATGCCTTCAGTTGAACAGCAACATTTTGACTGCATGAAGATGTCATGTCACTGAAATGCTGAAACCAAAAAGAAAAGGATACTTAAGGACTCCTTATAGTACATGTCTAGACTGTCAAGTATGAAAAGTTAAAACTAGTTGTTAGGATTCTAAGATGTTTAATTTTTAGTTTAGCAGAAGTTAAAAAACAGAGCAATACAGGAGAAGAATGTACAGCTGACAATGTACCACTTACCTATAAACAAAATAGTAACATGTCTCTTAAAATACAGGAAAGTCAATACCTACTGGTCAATACAGAATTACAAAATTGTCAAGGTTGGAAAGGACCTTAGGATCATTAAGTTCAACCTTCAGTCCTACACCACCATAACCACCTTCTCTTCACCCTCTCCAGCAACTCAAATGTCCTTTCTATACTGTGGTGCCCAAAACTGCACCCAGTACTTGACATGTGGCCTCACCAGGGCAGAGTATAACAATCACTTCCCTGGTCCTACTGGCCACACTAGTCCTAATACAATTCAGGATGCTGTTGGCCTTCCTGGCCATCTGGGCACACTGCTGGCTCATTTTCAGCTGGTTGTCTATTAACACACCCAGGTACTTCTCTGCTGTGCAGCTACCCAGCCACTCCTCCCCCTTTATAAATATTCTCTTCATTCTAGTTCTCCAGTTCAGAACTGTAAGAGAAGTGTCTGCATCAGATGGGCACAAGTCTCATATCACAGAGGAATTAAACTGGTGAGATATTTTTCTGGTTTTCTGTCACAAAGCACGGCCTTAGACATACACATTTGTTACAGTAAAGATGCACAAGTTGACATTCACTGCCTAAATGTCTGTTTGCATGCTGCCTCAGCCTGAGTAAATGCTTCTGATGAGGAAATTTGTCCACATATTTTTTTGACTGATAAAAGCTGTACATTTTTTTAATCTCATTAACTGATTGCAGTTAAGTATGTAATTATTCCAGACTTGGTCCAACTGAATCAGTATGAGAACACAATTCTACCTGCCGAGTAGACAATTTAGTGAATGGAATTGTTAATTTTAGTTTCTGGGGCTCTTTCCAATGAATATATAAATGATGAGTTTACTATTGTAGAAAGAAGACAGGAAGACTAGCAGGAAGAAAGCAGGCAGGAAGGCAGGACACAGGTCCTGAAAATCCTTAATTGGAAAACATTTCTTATGTTAGGAAAACTCGAAGGTTGATATGATACGATACAGTTGCTGATACAATAGTGGATACAGTGAAGCCTGAAAAGGACGAAAACTAATAAAGTGAATAATTTTCCAGTTAAGATGTTCTAGTCACTTTCATACAAATATAACCTTGACTTGACAAAATGTGCTGAGAATTAGCAGCCTTAACATTTCAGATATTAGTTATATACGACAATGTTTAATTATGTTTAAAGTGTTTAAAATTACGCCAGTAAATGTTAATGTATGATCAAATAATATCAAAAAAAGCTGTATTACAACAAAGCAAAGAGAGGGAATTAACATGTAAGTTAATTTTGGCTAACCTTTAAAACTTTTTTTGGAACCTCTGGTAGAAGTTCTTGAAGTTGATTAAAGCTTGCAAGAAACACATTGTTCAGAGAAGTTCGCTTCTTTAACATACATTGAGCAACCAAAGGGTTGATACATGGAAAATTAAGTAGGCATTTCTCTGTCTGGAAATGGAAATTATTTTGTTAGACTGATATCTGACAAATTATTTTTTAAACTTTTATAAAACTTTTTTGTTTCTACATAATGCAGTCTCTCTGAATAAGTTGTACAGTATGTCATAGAAACAGAGCCTTAAAATAGTGCATTGTTATAACCTGATTAATTATTCTTTTCTACCACAGATATAATAGGGTAGAATTTTTTCAAAAGAGTAAGCTGTCTTTAATAGCTAAAAAGCAAACATAGACCAAAGAAATTCCTCCTTTACACCATGAAATCAGTGAATCATGTATACTTCATTTGAAAATACATTACCAGCCCTACCATTTCCTCTCTGTTTTGAAGAGAGTTATCTACATCAAGATAAACTGACAATGATGGTTTTGTTTTACCCAAGTTAGATCTGTAAACAGCCATGAGACAGGAGTTACTAGGGGGAGGATGAATGTCACACAGTGGGCAGCAAGTTAACAGAAGCAGCATTTTAATTATGTCAGTTTCTGATTCATGAATTTCTTAAAGCTCTGCACTCAACAGATGTCAGGTTCTAATGACTTCAACAGAGACAAAATGCAATCAATGTCTTTTCTCAGTTTTTCACTGGTATCCTTAATGTCTGTACTGGAAAACCTATAACCCAATATTCCTCGAAATCACAGAATATCTTTGGTTGGAAGAGACTTTTAAGCTCATCAAGCCCAACTTTCGACCCAGCACTGACAGGTCACCCCTAAACCATGTCCCTCAGTACTACATTTATCTTCCTTTTAAATACCTCCAGGGATGGCAACTCCACCACTGGTTTGGATAGTCTATTCCAATGTTTGATAATCCTTTTGGTAAAGAAATTCTTCCTAACCAACCTGAAATGGAGCTTTGCTAGACCTTGCACTCACCTATAGAGAGGGGCTGGTGAGTGATGTAAAACTTAATGGGAGACTAGGCTGCAATGACCATGACATGGTAGAATTCAGGATCCTCTGGGCAGTGAGAAAAGTGTGAAGTAAGCTCATGGGACTTGATTTTAAAAGGACAGATTTTAGTCTCTCCAAAGATCTGCTTAATAGGACAGAATGAAACAAAGCTATTGATGGGAAGGGAGCCCAGGAAATCTGGTCCTTTTTCAAGGATCACCTCCTGCGAGCCCAGGACCAAGGTGTCTCAATGAAAAGGAAGGTAGGCAGTAGTGCCAGGAGGCCTGCATGGATGAGTAAAGAACTCCCGGACACACTTAAGGGTAAAAACAAAGCTTACAGAGAATGGAATCAAGGACAGATGACCTGAGTGAAGTACAGAAAAGCAGTTAGAGAAGAAAGAGATCAGGTTAGGAAAGCAGAAGCACAAAAAGAATTTGATCTAGCAAGAGGAGTTAAGGACAACAGGAAAAAATTCTATAGGTATGTCAGTGAGAGGAAGATGAGGGAAAATGTAGGCCCACTCCAGAAAGAAACAGGAGAGCTGATCACCCAAGATGCAGAGAAGGCCAAGGTACTCAATAACTACTTCACCTCTGTCTTCATTGGCAACAGTCACACCCTCCATGTTACAGAGGCCAAAGGCAGGGACTGGGAAAGGGAAGATCCCTCCACTATAGACAAAGAACAGATTTGAGACCACTTAAAGAACTTGAAGGTGAACAAATCCATGGGACTGGATGGGATTCATCCATGGCTTCTGAAAGAGCTGGCAGCTGGAGTTGCAAAGTCATTGTCCATTATATTTGAAAAGTCACAGTAGTCTGATTCCCACTGACCGGAAAAGGGAAAGCATAATCCCCATTTTCAAAAATGGAAGAAATGAAGATCCAGGGAACTACAGGCCAGTCAGTGTCACCTCTGTGTCTGGCAAGATAATGAAGCAGATCCTCCTGAAGGCTCTGCTAAGGGGTGATCAGTGACAGCCAACACTGCTTCACCAAGGGCAAATCCTGCCTAACCAGTCTGGTGGCCTTTAATAATGGGGTCACAGTCTGGGTGGACAAAGGCAGAGCAACAGATGTCACCTACCTGGACCTGTCCAAAGCATTCAACACTGTCCCGCACAATATTCTGATCTCTAAACTGGAACAATATGGATCAATGGTAGCACCCAAAAAGTTGTGTTCAACAGGTCAGTGTTTAAGTGGAGAGGTATTATGAGTGGTGTTCCTCAAGGGTCAGTACTCAACCGAGTGCTATTGGACATCTTTGTTGGTTATATGGACATGGACAAACCATATGTTCCCAGGATGTTCAGCCTCTTGAGCTTGAAGATAAGGATGGTGAACAGCACAAATCCCCCACAATCCAGAAAGATGTAGTTAATGATCTGCTTCTGCACCTAGACACTCCTAAGTTTATGGGTACAAATGGCATTCACCCAAAAGTACTTTGGAAGCTGGCAGGAAAGCTCACAAAGCCTCTCTCCATCACCTTTCAACAATCCTGGTCAACAGGGGAGGTACCAGATGACTGGAATGTGGCTGATGTGACCTGTCTTCAAGAGGGAGTGAAAAGGAGGATCTGGGGAACTACAGGCCTGTCAGCTTGACTTCAGTACCAGGAAAGATCATGGAGAGGACCATCTTGAGTGGTCTCTCATGGTAATTGCAGCCAAGGGATCAGGGCCAGTCAGCATGG
>VZRI01003310.1:24089-36664 GCA_013397515.1 Upupa epops
GCCAATTGTATGAGGGACAATAAGGCCAAGTGCTGGGTCCTGCATTTCAGTCACAACAACCCCAGGCAATGCTACAGGCTCAGGGATGAGTGGCTCAAAAGTGGCACAGCAGAAAAGAACCTGGGGGTGCTGGTGGACAGCCAGCTTAATAGGAGCCTGCAGTGTGCTCAGGTGGTCAAGAAGGTCAGTGGGATACTGGCCTGTATCAGGAATAGTGTGGTCAGCAGGAGAAAGGAAGTTATTGCGACCTTGTGAGGCCTCATCTTGAGTACTGTGTTAAGTTATGGTTCCCTCATTATCGGAATGACATTGAGATGCTGGAGCGTGTCCAAAGAAGTGTTACCAAACTCATGAGGGGTTTAGAGAACAAATCATATGAGGAGAGGCTGAGGGATCTGGGCATGTATAGTTTGGAGAAGAGGAGGCTGAGGGAGGACCTCATTGTCCTCTACAACTATCTGAGGGGAGGTTGTAGAGAGGTGGGTGTTGGCTTCTCCTTCTTGGTGACTAATGACAGAACTAGGGTAAATGGTCTGAAGTTGAGGGAGGGGAGGTTTAAATTGGATATTAGGAAGAATTTCTTTACATAAAGAGTGGTGAGGCACTGGAATGACCTTCCCAGGGTGGTGGTTGAGTCACCAACCCTTGAGTTATTTAAGAAATGTATATACATGGTGCTTTGTGACATGCTATAGTGGCAAGCATGGAGGGGATTATTTTGTTTTTCTATTGATCAGGTATTTAGCTATTTGTGGGTGTGAGTATGGTTGGACTTTGTGATCTACTAGGTCCTTTCCAGCCGTGACTATTCTGTGATTCTGTAATTGAATGTACCCTCAGTAAGTTTGCTGGCAACACCCTGGAGAGAAGGGAGGCCATCCGGAGGGACCATGACAGGCTTGAGAAGTGGGATTGTGCAAACTCCATGAAATTCAACAAGGGCAAATGCAAGGTTCTGTACCTGGGTCGAAGCAATCTTATACATGAATGCAGATTAGGAGGATAAAGGATGGCGGACAGCCCTGAGAAGGAGGACTTGGGGGTGATGGTGGACTTGAAGTTTAACAGGAGCTGTCAGCGTATGCTTGCAGCCCAGAAGGCCAACCATGTCCTGGGCTGCAGCAAAAGACGCGTTCACAGTCAGTTGAGGAAGATGATTCTCCCCTTATGCTCTGTACTTGTGAGACCCCATCTAGTGTACTGGGTCCAGTTCTGGAGTCCCCAAAATAAGAAGTGCATGCAGCCTCTGCATCATGTCCATCAGAAAGCAACTAAAATGACCAGATGGCTGGAGCACCTTGCCTAAGAAGACAGGCTGAGCAAACTGTGGTTGTGTAGCCTGGAGAAGATGAGGCTCTGAGATGACCTTATGGCAGTTTCCAGTATCTGAAGGGGGTCTACAAGAAATCTGGGTAGGACTTTTTGCACAGGTGTGTAGCAAGAGGATAAGGGGAAATGGTTACAAACTTGTACAGGGGAAGTGAGAGTGGTGAGATGCTAGAAAAGGTTGTCCAAGGAGGTTGTGGCTGCTCCATCCCTGGAAGTGTTCAAGGCCAGCTTGCAAACATTTCCTCTGGTCCTATAACTTGCTACCAGGGAGAAGTCTATTCCCCCTCCTTGCTCCAACCTCTTTTCAAGTAGTAGTAGTGAGGCGATCTCTTCTCAGCCTCCTTTTCTCTAGGCTAAACCAGTTGCCTCAGCTGCTTCTCATAGGTCTTGTGCTCCACACCTTCTGTAAGCTTACTGCCCTTCACTGTATGTGCTACAGCACCTCCATGTCCTTGCAGTGTGGGGCCCAGAATTGACACAGTATCTCAGGTACAGACTCAGTAGTGCTGAGTACAGGGGGACAACCACCTCCCTGTTCCTGCTGGCCACAAGTTTTCTAATACAGGATACTGTTTGCCGCCTTGTCCATGTGGGCACACTGCTGGCTCATACTTAGGTGTCATTCAACCAGCGCCCCCAGTTTGTTTTCTGACATAAAGCTTTCCAACTATACATCCTCAAGTCATACTCAAAGGGTCACAATACCTACCTTAAAATGATCCTGAATTTTGCAAAAACCAAAAACTATCACAGCTTTACAGAAGTTCAGTTTCCATGTAAAATGATCAAATCCACGTGATAAATTTGAAAACTCCAATATAATTTAAAGAACATTTTCTATTTGACTGTGACGGATGGCTCTGTTCCACCATTTCTTGTAAATATCCAACGTCAACACTAACTAAGAAGTTAGACACATTTCTAGCTGTCTAAAGCAATTCTGTAAAAAGTATCATTGACTTCAGCAGTGATGAAACTGGTATCCTGCTCAAGAACCACTGTATTCTTGTCTTCTTATAATTTGGATAGTTTTTTAAACTTAGTGCCTACACCTGTGCACCTGTGGCCACTGGATGTGGAAGATAAAAATATTCTACTGCTTAAGTGTGAAAGCACAGGAAAAGTTCAAATTACACCTAATTGTGCTGGCAAGGATGATGGAAACATTACATACATATTTATGTGTATATAACCATTAAGTATGTGTTTATATATAATAATGCTTATTTTGGTAATAAATGTAAAGGGAACAATGAGAAAATGCCTAGCGCTTTAGGAGGCTGAGAAACAGTATGAAAACAGTGTAATTTAATGGAAGGATAAGCAAACCTCAGATGGTAAGAGAGAAAGCCAGGATTTGTCCAGCCACTCATGAGGACTGATACTAGATGCTATCAGAACTTTGTCAGCAATCTGCCGAATTATCAGTGCTGTCTCTTCAATCCCTGGCATAAGAAGTACCTAAAAGAGATACCTAGTATTATGGGTTAAAGCTTGTAGCAAGGAAAGTCTTAATTTGACACACAAGTTAAATGGAAAAGTTTAAAGTTGACCTTGTACACATCACAGATCCTGATCCATGTGACAGAACTCTGACCTCTGGCCACTGCAAATTGCACTTCTTATTTGTGCAAATCCTATCTAGATGAAATATATCTTATAGCTGTTTTATACATTATGATGTATAATTATATAGTTTAAGAAGACATGTGACATTTTGAAGGTTTAAGTAATTTCCACACAAACTACACAGCTGAGTACATGGAATGAAAACAAGCTTTGTACTTTCTTTAACTTTCATTTAACCAGATAAATTTGAAAATATTTTATTCATTTGCATAAAAAACTTGTGTAAAAAGATGTCATTTTATGCAAAAGAGATGTTACAGACTCAATTTTTATAAGTAGAATATAACTTCTGCCCCTTTAAAAAATATTGATTATTCTGGATACTGCACTTGCTGATTTATAATGCAAAAAGTTAATTTTGCCAAAATGAGCTAACAGTAGGGAAAATTACATTTTCTGCTGTTCTACGACACTAGTAACATAATACTAATTCAAAACTTCAAATTAAGACACATATAGGATATAGGATATGTGTCTTAATATGCATTCTAACAATTTATAAAATCAAAGGTACAATCTCATTCCTTGACTCCTAGTCATAATAACACTTCATCTGCTTATTTAAATCTGATTCAGTTTGTAAAGGAGTCTTTTCACTGACTTTAGCAGCATTGAATTAAGTTCCTCTCTCTAATTTTAGTAATGTTGAGCTATTTTATGTTTTTTTTATATGGAATGCATACTTGATCAAGCACTTCAGTAATACCATGCAGTAAAGATTAAAACAGAAATGTTACCAAAAAAATTACCTTCACATCAAAGTCTTCTGACTTCTGTGTAAGTTCAATTAGAGTGGCATAAATTATAATGAGGTTAAGCAGAGTATCTCCTCTGAGGCTGTACCTATAAAACAGTTTAATTGGACCATTAATACTTAATATACTCTTGTAGTAATTCTAAAATATTTTTTTATGTGTTAATAAATGTCTATTTCCCTGGGATTCAGAATACTAACTGTTTGAACATTTGTGTCTCTGTAAGGAGAACTAGAACAGACTAAGTGATTGAGTGCTGAAGGATGCTCAGTGAGAAAGAAAACAGAGTCAGCCCAGAGCCATTGCTAGACGAAAATCATACATTTAGTAAAGACGCATGCCACATTTAGCATTTACTCATGGACTAGAACCTCACAATAGGTAATAAAGGAATACTTACAAACTATATGAAAAGCCATGCTTGAAAAACAAAAGCAGAAATGCTGATCATAGAATCACAGAATTGTTCAGGTTGGAAAAGACCCTTCAGATCATCAAGTCCAACAAATAACCCTATTCTACCAAGTTCACCACTACACCACACTGCTAAACACCACATCTAAATGATCTTTGAACACATCACGGGACAGTAACTCAACCAACTCCCTGGGCAGCCTCCTCCAATATCTGACTACTCTTTCATAGAAAAAGTTTACTAATGTCCAGCCTAAACCTCCCCTGGTGCAACCTGATGCTGTTTCCTCTTGTTTTATCACAAATTACCAGAGAGAAGGTAATAGAAGGTTCTAACACTAATTACCTGATGAAATGGAAGAATATTTCCAATGTTTTGTTGTTGCAAATGATAGAAAGTGATGCTAACAGTAATTTGTAACTCTGTATTGTAGGGGGTAATTTACTTCTAACAGTTACAAAGAATAATTCTAGTAGTTACTAACCTCGGTTTTGTGAAATTTCTGGATGTGTTTATTTGAAATACACCTCATGTTAACATTATTATCTGTCTCAAATCCTGTTAATTTATAACAGCTATTAATATCATGTGCAAGCCTAAAAAGATCCTAACATATAACAATATATTTGCTAACTTTTTTTTGTGGTCTCCAGTGATCACTGTTACTTAGTCATTCCACTGAGTTTTTCAGGAGAAGCGTGACAACACTGTAACTGAGAAGTCCAAAGTGCCCTAGAAATATGTGTTTACAATATTCATATCGTTCTAAGAGAAATGTGTTCCTACAGTGAAATTCAAAGATCAAAGAGTGTTAGCTTGTTTTAGTAAGCACCTTTTTTTTTGGGATAAAATTGTTTTAAAACTACAAAGATAACAAAATAATTTAATAGCTTACTCTGAACTCAGTCTTTCTCTGGAATAGAAAACAATCCAACAGCATGTGTACTGGAGCGATATTGCCATCAGCTTTGATGTTACATTGTCACATGAGTTCTCACAATTTAGTTCTTCCAGACTCTTCCATTAAATTAATATAAGAAGTAGAAGGTAAAGATATTAACATTTTCACAAGCTTTTAATCTGCATCTCTGTATTACACAGAAGTTAGATCAAACATAAATACAGCTAAATAATATGGGTATTAAAGACACATCTGGGAGTCACGAAAACTAGGCTGTATTACCAATTTTTATTTCACTTGGTGGTCAAAAAGCTTATTCACTGCCTCGTGCTTCTTTTCTTCTCCTATGTAAATGAAACACTGCTACTTTTGAGAATGTTCTTAAGACTTTTAATAAATACAGAAAATGCTAAGTATTGTTATAAACATCTGAAGTGTTTACTTAACCTATGCAAACTGTATTGGAACTACAATGGATATATAAAATACAACATCACTAACTGCAGTGACATTTGTAGCTGCATGGAGGAGTATCTGTGTTGTGCTTGCAACAAGAATTTATTATTTTATTCTTTTGGTAGCAGTACTTCTACCTGTAAAATCCTATGTCTTACTGCATAACAATTTAAGTATTGTAAGTATTTAAGTATTACTTTTTACATAAAGAAAAAAATATATTCCCTAGACTTATTCAAGTAACTACCTGAAATGGGAGGAATCAACATGAACACTGTTAAGAAAACACAGTCACAAATATATTTAGATTATTATTAAAAGATTGCTTTATATTATCCTATTTTAAACTATGCATTCTTTAACTATATTTAAACACTTAATCCAACCTCAGATGAAATACTGCACATTTGTGAAGAAACACAGGTGCAGGTATTAAACTAATGCAACTGCACAGACAAAAATTTAGAGTTCATGAATTTGGAAATAACTTGTCATGAAACAATGTATGAATTAAATTTGATTTCAAGGAAAAAAAAGGGCATGTTAGGAGCCTATGGATATGGCCTAGAAGTTACCCAACATGGAACAAAATCTGGACATACTAGTTTCATTTTGTACCTGCAAAAAGATAGCAGTACTTTCATCTATTGTCAACACAACATATCGATCTGTACTTCCAAAGAGCCTTAAGGAGTAGCTACTACTTCTTTCAATAAAGGTAATGCTGTACCTGAAAATACAAAAATATTTTATTACATCTCAGTTAAGTAAAACAGTAAGATTTTCATAATGGAAATAAATATCATACCTCTCAATAACGATTGTTTTAAAATTACACCATCTTTTCATACTTGATCTTTCTCAAATGCTCAAGTTAACTTGAGGATGCGTTTGAAGGATACACATAAATGTAGCAGTGACTTAACAAAGTATTTCTGAATTAATGCAATAATGTTGCTACGCTCACTGAATATGACCAGGATATAAACCAGTTAATTAAACAAAATACAAAAAATTAAGAGAGATAAATAAAAAATATAATTAGATGCTTCTTTTGAGTAATTAAATGCATACTGCATTCTTTTCTTTCATGATTGTGCAGCACAGGGATCCTCCTAGAAGGCACATGGAGGACACAGAGGTGATTTGAGTCATTTGAACATGGCTTCACCAAGGGCAAGTCCTGCCTAACCAACCTAGCAGCTTTCTATTACGGAGTGACTACATCAGTGGACAGGAGAATTACAGATCTCATCTCTGTGGACAACTGTAAGGCCTTTCACATGGTCCCCCACAACAAGCTTCTCTCTAAATTGGAGACATATGGATTTGATGGGTGGACTGTTGCATGGATAAGCAATGGATTGGATGGTCACATTCAGAAAGTAATGGTCAATGGCCTGATGCCCAGATGGAGACTGGTGACAAGTGGTGTAATTCAGGGGTTTGTACTGGGACCAGTGTTGCTTAATATTTTTTATCAATGACATAGACAGCAAGATTGAGTGCACCCTCAGCAAGCCTGCAGATGATACCAAACTGAATGGTGTAGTTGACATGCCAGAGTGATAGGAGCCATCCAGAGGGACCTGGACAAGATGAAGAAGTGAACATGTGTGAACCTCATATAGTTCAACAAAGCCAAATGCAAGGTCTTGCAACTGGTTCAGGGTAACCAATACAGTCTGGGGGATGAAGGGATTGAGAGCAGCTTTGTGGAGAAGGACTTGGGGTACTGGTGGATTAAAGGCTGAACATGAGCTGAAAATGTGCACTCTCAGCCCTGAAAGCCAACTGTATCCTGGGCTCTGTGGCCAGCAGGTCAAAAGAGAGTGACCCCCCCAGCTGCTTCACTCCAGTGTGACCTCACCTGGAGTGCTGTGTCCAGCTCTGGACCTATAGAGAAAGTCCCAAAAAACATTCCTGCTGGTTTAGCTTACGACCAGGCTGAATGCAGAATCTGAATAGGTCAGATTTTAAGAGTGCCTATTAAATTAAGCATTCAAATTTTTAATTGTAAACATACCATTACTTTTTTTCCTACTGAACTGTCACTAAGCACAGCTCAAAAACAGGTTCACAGCTGACTCGAGGATACATCAAGGATCAAACTAGTATGTCTATTCAGCCACACAGTATCAAACACCTGTATCTTTCGCACTGTATTTAAGAGATGTTGCTGCACTATCCCCTAGTTCTTTCTTTCCCTGTGATGCAATGTATTTATAATTGTGAAAGCAAGACACAAGAAAATTGTGTCAAAGAAAATAATGCACATGTGCAATGATGTACCAACATGAAAGCTTTTGTACAGGTTAAACAGTATTCAGAATTAATACTGAAATTTACAAATAAAGCAGGTTTTGGTTTTAACTTATCCTCCCTCAAAACTGTGATGCATCAGAAATAAGACTGTTTTACCACTGTTTGTTTTGGTTTTTTTTTAAGTACAGTGCCTGCAGATAAAATAACAAACCCCTCAAAAAGCCATATTAATGAAGAATTAAATATAGTATCTTTCAAGTACCAAGAAGCACTAAAACAAAGATTTTCAGGCAAAAGCAGACAACTGAAAATATGGTTTGATCAAAATTATCAGCTCATTAGTAAAATAAACAAAATGATCAATTAAATTCTGGTTGACATCTGTGTGAATCCACAGAAAAATTGTCTTACTGTCTTTTCAAATGCTAATAGTGAAATTGCAGTCTGTACCTGATAGACAAGTAGAAGGCTAGTAGACGATATGGTAGAACAAGATGTAAAACTGAAAACAAATAGTAAGATGAAATAGTTTATTTTCACTCACTTGGATTCCAAGTGCTGAAGAATATCTGGCATATTAAGAAGACCTTCAGTTGTCAAAAATACATATGGAATCTGTACTGCCAGAAGAAAGGAACCACGGTGATCCCCTAAAACATTTTGTATGCATAAGACAATATTTTCATAAGCAACAAAACTAAAGGTATTTAAATAGACATATCTTTTTTAAAAACGCATCTTCTAATCATGTCCATGAAAATGTTTTCATAATACACCTTTTTTTAAAGAAAAAAAAAAGGTCTTCAGAAGCCCTATGACCTTAAGCTTCATTTTATTTAGATTACTTAAGATCTACAGTAACATTCCTTTTAGATGAGGAAGGGTAGATACAGTTTATAGTAACTGTAAGCAACCCGTAAACTTTGCACAAGTCTTTTATCAACCAACATTTACTTCTATGTCTTGGACAAAACTAGGTTTGTACCGAAGCTCACACCTAATGAAGGAAGCTTGCACCCCTCCTACATTGCTGTATGGATACACCAGCTCTGTATGCTTAGCTTTAGTCTTCACAATTTATTATTCATTCTCTTTCACAGGAACGTGAATGTAGCATTTTAGGGAACAGAAGATCCTTCCCTCTCCCATGCCAACCAAATATTTTATTACAATTCTGGAAATCTCTTACACATTTGTGCTGCATTAGGGATGGTAGTTTTAAAAGTCATGTAAGCAACATTCAGGTTTTTACAGAGATTTTTCCAGTAGGAGTTTTCAGAATAATCATATTCCATTACTAATGAGAAGTGTGTCCAAGGGAAGTCAGATCCAATTTGCTGGTTATGAACAATAACACAGGAATATCTACTAAGACTTAAAAAACACAACAAAATATTAATAAAATTAAGTTCAAGCAGAATTACCCTCAGAACAAAATAAACACATTTTAACTTCAAAGAATCATCAATGTTTAAAGACTTCACAAAGAAGAATTTACCTTCCCTGAACTGAAAACTCTAATGGCTTTTCCCTTCCAATTATTTACTTGAAGTATTTGTATGCTCCCTTCCCCCATCTTTTTCTAAAACATGCAAAACAAAATTACAAGTTAAAAACATTCGGGTTTTCTAGAAGATCATGTGACCTTCAGAACTAAGCATTTTCTAAAGTATGGACAAAATTCTCCCTGGCCAGAATGAAGCTGTAGACCTGTATTTTAAAATTTCTACTCCAGACTGGAAAGTACCATAGAAAAGAACAAAAGTAACAAGAGTTTCATCAATGTTAGTCCTGACTAGGCTTTTTTCCTCAATATCAAATTTTAACTTACTTGCTTATGACATCTTTAAAACCCAAAAGTGTTCCTTTTTTCTGCAAATTCAAATCCATAGTTTTTAAACCTGCACAAAAAAATGTAAAGCCTTAATCAAACAAAATGAGCTTCTATGCATGTGGATCGAAGCACAGCAAACATGGAACAACAAAGCATATTAAAATTTTATTTATTGCACTGTTTGTCTTGCTAAAGTCCTACATAATTACAGCTTGTATTGCTTGTATTGGTGGATATAATGACTTAAAAGCTTCAGTTTTTTAACCCAAGGAAGAAATAATGCAGACAAGTTTCATGTGTCACAAAACTCACAGTCTGAATCCCTTCCTTAAAACAAAATAAAATGCAAGTGCAAAAGGAAACAACTATACTCCTTTACAATTTAAATTCCTTTACAGTTTAAGTTTACAAGTATGTAAACAAATTGTAGCTAAAAAAGGGATATTTGTAAAACAGAAATTCCTGTATTCAGAAATTTGATTAGTTGATTTGTGTTTGAAACCATTTCTAAAGATCTTAAAACAAATAAAATATTTTCCATTAAATACTACTATTATTATTAAAAGCATTGTGAACATGTCTCCTCCCTTTCAAAACATTCTGAAAGACAGGCTTTCAAGAACACAGGAAATGTAACTGTTTTTACAGGCAAAAGGACAATACAATGCTTGACACTGTTGATAAGATTCAAACATGAATGACTTCAAAAAGGTGTTTTACCAAGCAATATGGGAAAAATTAGTAACTTGCTCCAAATTAAGTATAGGATCAAGTAATAATCTTCTTGACATATTTGTTTCACCAGGTGAATCTGCAATGTTGAACAAGCTTGTACAAATTCTTTTTCACAGGTAAAATGAGGGATTGATGAAAGTTTTGACTGTAACAGTATAGATAGAATATTTTAAAGTGTTTTTTTTCCTTGAGCTTAATAGATTGCTACAGCTTATGCAGACATATTCAGAAAATCATCAAACAAGACTAGCAACTGATGGCAGAGGGAAATCATAATCTGCACCTAACTACTCATTGAAGGTTTTATGCTAGGGAGTTTAGTTAAGAGTTCTAAATTCTAACTGCTCTCCAAAAGTGAGAAAGGAAACTAGTGATTACCAACCAGCCAAACACCATGAAGGGGCCATCTGACCAAGACAAATGATATAATTATGACTAGACAATGGACTGCCCACATCTCCTTTTTGTTCTGTTAAATAGATCTTTGACTCAACAGATTATTTTGCAACAGAAACCATCACACAAGAATTCTTACTCAGGGAAAAATACAATTACAAGAAAGAAAAATCTGATGGAAGAGTTCAGAAACAAAATAGATATAAAAATACATGGAAATGTTCCTGAAGAGAAAACGGAGAAACATGTACAAAAAGTGTTCATACAGGGACACAGCAAAGCACAGAAAACTAGCCACCTTTCTTTCAAAAATACACGTAAAATTGGTTATTTACCTCCTACTCCAGATAAACTGTGAATAAGGGCAACCTTTTCTCTCTCAGAGTCCATCCTTGTTATGATTAGTACCTGGAAGATGACAAGTGAAAGAAACTCCAGTGCTATAAAAAAAATATTCTTTCAGCCTGCAAACATTTTTCTCCTGTGCACATAAAGCATGGCAGCAACGAAGGAGGTGGCCAAAATGGAAACCTCTATTTTCTAGTATGACAACCACAGAATCACAGAATCACTGCTTATTCCAAGTTGGAAGGGACCAATAAGGTTCATTCAACAGCCTGCTCCTACAAGGCTTCTTAAAACTAAACCATGCAACTAAGAGCATTTTCCAGATGCACCTTGAACTCTGAAAATCTTAAAATCTGTAACCACATCCCTAGAACGCCTGTTCCAGTGGCTACTCTGCTCAGCCAAATTTGCCTTCTGCTCCGCTTGCTTAACTTTCAAAGCTTTCAAATTGTTTGCTTCTGCTCATATGAGATAGCTTGTACAAAGTGACCAGGTGATTTGATCAAACAGAAACCTGCATTGACAGAGGAGCAATGTTACCCATCAGATCCTGTGAGTTGGAAAGGTGATTCTAACCCTTTCTCCTATAAACAAGCACTTGTTGAAAAACAGATTTATAATAATTCAAATAGCAAGAGAAGTTTTGTTTACTTAGACAAACTGAATATATTGTTAACCTTAACATTCTGTTCCCCTCCACGACTTTGCATCCATTTTAATATTTGGCACTGAAGCTCTGTTATTTTGGGATTTGTTTCATGCTTTTTCTGGCTGCTATACTGAACAATCTTCAACTGCCTCCAGGCGTTATTCAAACAGGATTCTAAAATGTTTTTATAGATATCCTTTGCTTTGGACAAATAACCTGTTAGTAGAGGAAATAGTCAGTTAATAAAAAGAAGTAATTTCAATGATAAAAGATAATTGACAAGGTTTTTGTTTAATCTACAAGTACATTTAAAATTTTCGTGAAGGTTACTTGCACAAAAGAGATGAAAATTTTATGGCTCACCAATACAGAAGTATATTATGTCTTCTAATCAGGTACATAAGTGGATGTTATGAAACTGCTATACCTCCTGTAGAATCTGCTGTATGACTCCAGCTAGAAATACAGCTGCAAATACCAGCATACTCCAATCTGAACCACCTGAGGCTACAAAAGCTAAAAAAAAAGCTTCTGAGTGAGCCCAGTGCAAAGTAACTTTGAACTCTTTACTTCATGATACATTACACAATATTCCAGGTTTTGTTTAAAGTATCCTTAGTTTTATGTACTTTGTTTTCAGGAAGACTAAGAATAGTTTCAGGTGGAAAGGGTTCTACACTTCCAGAAGGCAGACTGTAAGCAACATGAGCTTGCCCATTTTGTAATTTTCTCAAATTCCACATTCCAATGAAAATTTGTCATTCTGAGACAGAGAAGTAGAAGTTCATAGAATTTATTCTTAGGCAAATCCATGTAATAACATGAACAGTGGCATATTAAACTATGAGGGATTCATTTGCCCA
>VZRI01003311.1:0-56791 GCA_013397515.1 Upupa epops
GGCGGCCGCTGGCCGGGGGCATTTTGTGTCCGCGGTAGCGGCGCTTGAGAGACAAGATGGCGGCGGCGGCGGCCGAGTGAGGGACCGGCGGCGGCCGGGACCCGGCGCAGCCAGTGGGCTTCGCGTTTCCTTTCTCCTGCCCTAGCAGTACCTCGGTGACCATTCGCGTCTCTCTAGAGAGAGCCGAGCGCCACCCGGCTTGGAGCGGGATCGAGCCGCTGAGAGGGTGCCTGTTTGAGGGGCCCGGCTAGAACTGAGCAGTAGGGGCCAGGCTTCCTTGAGCTGCCCTTCCTTCCCCTTTATCGCCTCCCCTGCCCTTTCTCCCTCTCCGGGCGGTAGTAGAACCTTCTTACTGTCCTCGAGGCTCTCAGTGCCGGAAGGGCTCTTCAGCCGCCCCTCGCCATGGCGAGTAGCAGCGGCTCTAAGGCCGAATTCATTGTCGGAGGCAAATACAAGCTGGTGCGGAAGATCGGGTCGGGCTCCTTCGGGGACATCTATTTGGCGATCAACATCACCAACGGGGAGGTAAGGGCGGCTTATACTCCCGCACCAACTTGGGCCCGGCCTCGGAGGGAGGTAGGGACTCGTGATTCCTCCGAAGCCGAAGTGATGCCTGCTTCTGCCCCCGCCTTTCCTCTCGTGTTGCTGCTTCGGCGGGGTGGGGGAGTAAAGGGTTGTTCCCCGGGGCTGAGGGGTTTCCCCCACCCTAGGGTCTCAATCGCCGGGGGGTGGCACGATCCCTTCCAATGGCAGAGGCCCCCACCGGCAGGTCCGTAGGTCGGTTATGAGTGGCAGGGAGAAGAGACCACCAGTGCGGAATATGGTACTTTTGTCTCTTGTGAGCGGCCAAAGTCCTCCGTCTCCTGCCAGTAATCTTCCCTTCTCTCAGGTGGGGAACACTCTTATCTCATTTTCATCATCAGTAATAGACACAAAGAAGATCCCCTGTTTCTTCAGCTCTTTTCTCTTCCTCCCCCTCACGGCTCTGAGCTATAAAGAAGAAACACCCACGTATCTTCTTCCTCACTTACATGGATCTGAAGACTTGCCGTCTCCAGCTCAGTTTCATGACCTGGGATGGATATTTATGTACAAATCATCACCATACGGATTTTGTTTGAAGATGCACCAAAATGCAGGACATTGAGCACCAAGAGAGCTTAAAAAAATTGTACTTCAAAGCGTTTACAGCAGGGATGTGTGGGGTATATTGGAAGTGCTGTGCCCCTTAAACCTCAGTGGCAAGGCTGTGTTTGGTGGACACTCTTGACTCCTTGTTCCCTCTCGCTGTAGGAAGTTGCTGTAAAGTTGGAGTCTCAGAAGGCTAGACATCCCCAGCTGCTGTATGAAAGCAAACTATACAAGATTCTGCAGGGAGGAGTTGGCATCCCACATATACGGTAGGAATCATTAATATATGCGACTACAGTCCTTTTTTTAACGTTAGTATGAGGTAGGATACCACCTCAAAAAAAAAACAAAAAACAAAACACAAGCCATTCGGAAGGGATTATGCAGTAGGGGGGAAAAGGTCTCCATTCCAAGCTCTACAACTAGTTGTGTATCCTCGGTACAGTCCTGCTGTCTTGTATAACCTGTACATACCGTCCCTTTAAAGAGAGACCTTAGGCAGTTCCTGATCTATGAGAATTCTTGTGGTGCTGAGAACGAAGTGTGAGACTGTTTCGCTGAGAGCTAGTGTTCCTGATCAGGCAGAGAGTTTAGAGCCGGCATTGGGAATGGAAATGGCTGCTTTCTTTTGTTGCTTGCTTGCTTTTTTTTTTTTTTTGTTCCAACATGTCTTCCTCCTCCGCTCAGAAAATGGCGGATGGACGTGATTAACCCTCCCCCTTTCTCGTGTTGGGACAAGGGACGTGCTCCGGCATGTATCTTTTCCTTTCATAGTTACGTGCTGTAAGGCTTGAGATTGCAGACAACCCCGACCAGGAATGAAATGGCAGCCCCTTTCTGTTACCCGCAACAGATGCGTCACTAGGATTTCCGTACAGTTAAAGTGCCAAGATTAATCCCTCCCAATTCCTCATCGTGTGACTTCCATGTTTCATATTCTGAAACTTTCAATCATGTTAAATACTTTCCTGCCCTAGATAAAAAATACCTGTTGCTGTAGACTCTAGGAGGAGCATTACTTCTCTTGAGATTGGCTGGGTTAGTTCTGAACTAGCGAATCTACGTGGAGTAGATTAAATGAAACTTCAGTTTTCTCCAGAACAACTTTGTAGTACTAGTTGTTTTGGTTTTGAATCTTTATTAATAATTAGTTTTAAAGTTAGTGTTTCCTAATCTTTGTACTATAGAGTAAAGGAATTCTGTTCCTAAAGCTGCAGAAACAATTTTCATTTTGATACTGTGTTAAACTGGATTCAGTTTAATCTGTTAACCCTTCCCTGACTTTGTAGTGTGTACACTTATTTTAGTAGTGACCTGTAGGGTCTGTTGTAACGTCATAAGGGTGATGTATTCCAGAATATGTATTAATTTTAACAAAACCCCAAACAAGTTTGCATATCTGAGATTAATAGCTTTCCCCCTCCTTTCCCCCTTCTCCCAATACAACTGGCTGCAGTCCTAAATGTAAGCTGAAACTATATAGCAGAGCAGACAGTGTTGTCTTGGCTATCTGTCCTCATTCACTAGAGTCTTTTGCAGGGATGGAATAAACATACCTGAAGCAGAATGCTTGCAGCTTAAACAGTCATTTATGTGAAATCACTTTGTCTTTTTTTTTTCAGACTACAGCTTCCTCCTTGGTATAGGTGCCTTTATTTCACAACTGAAAGAGCAGAAGCAGCTTTTTGGAAAGCTAGCACTAGTACAGTTGCATGCTAAAACAGGGATAACTGGGAAAAGAGCCAAAGCAAGTGAATATCGGGTGTTTCATCACAAAACTCGAAAAGCAGGCATTCCTGAACCATTTTTGTTGAAACTGAAATGAACACCTGGTGTTGTAACAAGGCCTAAGTTGCAAATCTTTCAACTTCTCCATGCTACAGAAGTGAACCAGCGTTAAAATTCTTGAATTTGGTTAAAAAGTCCTGCTAGAGCGTTTCATTTGCATCTGAAATACTGGAAGTAAACTTTCTCATAGCTTCAGATATAGCCGTCAATTTGTAAGTGTTTGATCTTGCTGGGGACTTTTTTCCATATGACCAGTGACTGGTTTAGAAATCTTATCACCACCCTTTCTTGAACACATACTTCCTTCCCTGTTCCCCACCCTCCTCTTAATAGTACAAGACTGCAAAAATCTGAATAAGAATGGAGAGACAATATTCAAACAATTCAAAAGGATTCATAGGTTCTTTGTGCAAAGGGGGTATGATGTATTTGAAACACAGTGTTAATCTTTTTAGTAATTTTTTTTAGAAAAATGTCTTCAGAAAAAGTTTTTAAATAGTTTTTTTTTATCTTCAAAGCAGCCTTAATTTTAAATTTATTTGAATGTACCAGATGCTGCTCAACAGGTTCTTTGACTGGGCTTCTGTTGCTTGTCTTCTTCCTGTATGACACCTGGTGGTGGTTGAATAAATCTGTAATAATGGTTTTATATTTATTTTTAAGCGGAAGCTGAGCAGGGTACCCAGCACAGTTCTTGTGATCAGCGTTACAAATAGAAGTACAAGTCATAGTACTCTGAATCTGAGGCTTTCAAACCGAAGGTACCTCAAAGTTGCTTAACAGGAATGTTTTGAATAGGTGATTTGAAAGAGTTAGACAAAAGTAAAATAGCTGTGTGTATGCTGAGCTGGGAGAACCAGTGACTTGGTATTTAGGTTGCTTTGCATGTGTAATGGTAATACGTGTTCTGCCATTGTTCTATAATGGTATGCTGTCGAGTCCTAATAAGCTGTTCTTGGCTCTGTGTGTGTAGAAGGATGAATCAAGTTGAAGGAAAATCTTTCAATGCATTCGTTAAAATTTCTGTAATGTGACATCTTTAAACAACAGCACAAACAGAGCATTTGATAGAAAATTAATGAATTTTCCTAACCTTTACCCATTGCCATGCTGTTTAAGCTGAGCTCAGCAGCACTTTTAACTCAGCTCTACACATCTGCGTAACAGACACAGAATGTTGCGTTTCTCCTTTCAGAACGGGGAGCTATTTTTCATTACTTAAGTAATGACGTGGCCAAGATCAACTTAGTAGCTAAGTTGTGTTACGTGGCTTTGCCTCACTGAAGTGGTCTGCTGTGGTTCTTTGACTCACAAAGCTGAAATAATATGTAAGGTATGCATTGCTCATTCATTTGGAATACCTCTCTTAAAACTGAATTCTGTGCTTAGATGTGATTGCAAACTTAGAAATAACAAGATAGCTGATCAGAAGTGTCTCTTCAATTATGTTGAACCAAAACTTTTTTTATAGCCTTTGAGGTAGATTTTATGGTCTTTGTGACCTGAGTGCAAGAAAGCTAACAGACAAAAATCTCAGTTTTTGGCGTTGTAAGGTTTCTGTTACAGCTTCTGTGGCATCAGCTGCACCATCACTTGCTATGGAGAGTGAACAAGTGCCTTGGTTGCTTGAAGGAAAAACGGAGATCGTGATTTTTTTTCTCTGAATACTCTAAACTCTTCTAGACTTCTAAGTTTTTTACTTTGCTGCTTATGTTTGTTTACTAGAGGAGTAGCAAAGTTTCTGAACTTGTTTCTTGAGTTTTGTAAAACCTTCAGATCAATGCTCTGCAGGGTTTTAAGCTGTGGGTTCTTCTTGATGTACACATTTTGGTTAATTATTCCTCAGTCTTTTCACAAAAGGCTCTTGAACGGAGCTTAACATTCTAACAGTCTGTTCTGCCTTTAGGACACAACGCTAAGTCCACAGTATTCTGCTGGGCTCATGTTCATTGTTCTCAGCCGTCAGCTTTTTCTTTTTTCCACTTTTTCAGTGGCAAACCATTTTTAGCTGTAATCTTGTTAACTAGGCACTGATCCTATTAGTTTGGACTGTCTGCCTTTATTTACACGTTCTTGATTCTGGCTTCGAGGAATGCAGCAGAGTGATTTTTGTATGTTTCTTTCATAGTGTAACTATTGCAGCACTCTTGACAAAAGCAATTGTTTGGATTTCTGCAACAGCTGGTCTTGATTTTTGCCGTTTGTGGTGTTTATCAGCTATCATTTGTATGTTTATAAAAGATTACTCTTTTGAATGAAAGTGGGCTCCAGATTTTTCTCCCCAAAAAAATCATGCAATAACTAGTTTCTGTTTCACATTTTCCATTTGAACAGCTTTTTGGAACCAGCTGTGGCTATTGGTGATGTATAAAAAAAGTGTTGAAGGACAAGAGCCTGGCAAATGTGAAGCAAATGCCACGTGTTGTGGGCAAGGCCAAAGAGATACTGTACAGCTTGTGATGCTCATCATTGTGGTAGTTATTTTTTGAACTTACAGATTACAAAAATTAAAAGTAGCTGGCTTTGTGTTTTGTTTTTTTTATTATGCAAAGCAAACAAGAAAAGCATTACATTTCCAAATTCTTAAGTGCAGTAAGTTTTGCAAATACTTTGAGAAATTCAGTATTGCTACCCATGTATCACTCTGCAGTCTTCTGAATAGTGAGACGTATTGTAAAGTGCCTTGGGGGGGGAAATTAGCTGTGAAAGTATTGACAATTTTTGTTCTGGTTGTTTATTGCTGTGTTGGATAATCTATTAACAGATTCTGCCCATATTCATCTTCACTGATAATACTTGTGGTGGAAAAACATTGTCAACTTTGGTAATTTTAAGGTTGTTCTCAGAGGTTTGTTGTTTTGGTTATTTTAGTATTTACATTTTTATCTCTAAAAGTGCTTAATCTGTAAATGAACTTTAATTTTCTCAATAACTTCCTCACACAACATCTTCCAAACAGAACCTCCCATCACTGGAAAAATACCCATCAAACCTCCCCCCCTCCTGCTAGTAGCAACAATAAAAAAGCACAAAATAACAAATCAAAACTTCCAGACACTGAAAAGTTCTTCATTGTTAAGTCTGTTCCTTTCATCTGCAAGTGATGAAGAAAGTTCTTGCAATAGAGTCTTCTGTTAATTACTCTCCTGTTATTACTTTAGGCTGCATACTGAAGAGCGGAACCTTTAGTAAATCAAAGTCTCTTATTCTGGTAGCTCAAAGTAAAATTGAAAGGTAGTCTTCTAATACTTAAAATATTTCTGTTGAGAAAATCAATGTCACTAAACAAAATCTGTTTTCATGTTTTATAGCAATCTGAGCTTCTGTCTTAATTGGTCTTCAGTGTTTCCTTAGAAGCATTCAAGAAGCCACAGTTTGAAGACAAATGACCTATTGTTTCTTTGTTTTACCTTTTTTTCCTTCATTTCCTTAGATGAACCTTTTCAAAAAGAGCTGTCAAACTATGTAGTTCTAGTCAGTGTTACTGTTGTTCACAACAGGTCATCAGCAGAGGTACTCTGAAGCACTTTTCCTTTGCAAAGTTTCGTATACCTACTACAGGTCAATGTTTTGCCTTTTCAACTGAACCTTCTGATTTTTATGGAAGAAACTTGAGTTATGCCTTCCAGTCAGGTGTTAATGCATCTCATCAAATAGCAGGCAAAGCAGCAGGTCACCTCCATGGAAGTGCAACATAACACATCACAGTAGTGATGAGGCTGGAAAAGACCTTAAAGATCATACCATACGTGGCAGATGAAATGACCTTGTTGTTTAGGATATGAGTTGCACTGGCATACTTCATGTATTCAAATTTTTCTCATAACTGTACAAAAACTGATACAGAATTCTATTTATAGATTCTAACCGACTTCATAGTGTAGGGTGTTCATTGCTATTACTTTATTTAGTACTTGGGTGGCCTAAT
This sequence comes from Upupa epops, assembly GCA_013397515.1. Lineage (NCBI taxonomy): Eukaryota > Metazoa > Chordata > Aves > Bucerotiformes > Upupidae > Upupa > Upupa epops. The sequence goes on from VZRI01003311.1 coordinate 6,848, forward strand.
TCATACTCACCATGGCAACTAATGTTAGATGACATCTGCTAAATATTCTACTTCAGTATTTCAGTCATGCCATGTTATGTTAAGTTCAGTTATATTAGTCCTAGCTGGCTAAGCTTTTCCAGCTTCAGGGGAGATAAACTCACAATATAAAATACATGTCAATTTAGACACTAATCTTAGGATGAGGATGTTAATTACCTTTCTTATAAATGTATTTCTTTGGTGTCTGATAAGACTCTCAAATGAGTGTATTTTTCTAGACATAATGTGCTTCCCAGTTTGTGTGAAACATTTGTCAGGAGATGCCTGTCCTGAGAAGCCTAGAAAATAGAACCAGAAAGGACTACTTCAGTTCAAACCCAGCACCTGTTCTGGACAGTGTTCTATTATTTCTGTGAATCAGTCAGGTGCAATTTTAAAACTTTCTAGGCAGCACTCATGATTCTGTTTTCAGACAACTGCTGTGCCTAAAGAGAATTGCTTGTACCTATGGGCAGTCGGCTCACTTATTTCTTTCCCGATTGTTTTTAATAACCTTCTGCATATTGCAGTCCTCAATAAATAAAACTTGTGTTATTCCAGAGTTGCTGAACTGTTTGAATAACTGGTTATGGAGATTACCACCTTCCCATCTTTCTTGAAAGTCTGTTTTCAGTTTCTGTTGTCATTTGGATTTTTGTTCTCAAGTGGTGTTGACATGATGTCAGTGCCTTCAGCTTTGGTAGCAGATGCTTTGCAGCTGTTGTGTAGGATACCTGTACTTTAACTGGTTAGGATTGCTTACTGTTTTTCAGTGGTGGCTGATACTAGAGTTCTAAGAATTACAGGGAAATCTGTGTTTTCTCTTTAATCACATCATATGACTAATGTCTAGTGCAGAGACTTTTGTGTAAGTGACTTCGTGCTTGCAGAAGCGGAATACAGGTCCACACTGTTCTTCAGTTAGCGTCATTTGGTTTTCTGTAGGATGTCTGAATCCTTTGTGCTCACAAGGCCTTCCAGACTTTTGCACTTCATGTACCTGCTGACTTTTCAAACCTGGCAATACAGTGATCTCTAATTCTTGTAGCACATTCTTGCCAGCTTGCTTGTTCACTGTACACTTTTGGTTTTAATAGCTTCTTTAAATCCTTTTTGTTATGCAGACTCTTCCACTGGTTATTTGAAAGCCCAAGTGCTGGAAAACTAATTGCATAGGACTAGACAGAGTAATCATAGGGTCACACACTATGAATTATGGAAGTGGCAAATGTTTATGTAATGTCAAAGAAACTGAAACAGGACTTTTTTTAACTGTAAAGGTTTCTGGATGTCTAAAGATTTTAACTATTAAAGTCTTGTCACAGACATACTGTAATTCCTCACAAGTGAAGCATCAGGAGATACTTTTGTCTTTCAAACTCATGGCCTCCTGCAGTTCTGTTCGTAATTCAAGATTGCCACAGCCTCCAGAGGAATAGTTTGATAGAATGGATAGAAGCCTTAATGGAGGATAGGTTAACTGGCAAAGCAGGTGTTGATTGAGGAGAGATTTTATTAAGTTAGAAGAAAAACATCTTGTTGCAGCTGCTCTGGCAGTAGGAATGCTTTCTTGTGATATTGGTTGGGTCTTGTGTTTCTGGTTGGATAGCTGGACACACAATAAAGTGCCATTGTGCTAATGGTGACAGTGCCTTTACTGCCATCATGGTTTCAGAGTGTTTGAGATTCAGGGGTTCTTTACCCATGATTAACAGCTTTACAGTTACTCAGCATTTTAGTTTATCTTGATTTGAATTTGAGATATTTTTTTTAATGTGAGTCTTCTAGATTGTTGATCCACGTGGACATCTCACAAAGCTTGGTTAATTGGTACCAAGTGACAATGTAATGCATGAAACCACTGGTTATCTATGAAAACTGTAAGCTGTACAGTAGTATGAAAGTGGGCCTGTTATTTCATGGCCTGTGTCTGAATTCTCCTAGCCCTTTGCCCACCTCACTTTGCTAGCGTATTTCCCTTTGCAAAGGGTCAGCTAGATGTGAGGAGAATATTTACAACCAAATGAAGCATGTCTTCAGCTAAAAAAACCCCAGCAATCTATTAAGAAACATGTTCCTAGACATTATGGAATATGCTTAAATAGGCATTGCACAGTTTTTTAAAAATGTATGTCTGAAAACAGGAAAGGATTTTGGATTTGGGTAGATATGACTACAGGATTTGTCACCAAGTGCTAAATGTGCCTCAGTATTTCATTTGCTTTTCTCAAGGTTATTGAAGGGAATTAAACACACTTCACAGGAGTTAAAGTAAGCAGACTTGTCCTGTGATGTGACATCAGGTGGCTGTGTCACATGACTTGGTGGCTCAGTTTAGAGCTACAACTATTGAAATCCAAGATGTTACAAAATTTCAGCCTGTACTGGGACAGTGCATCAGGTTGTACACCACATGATTTAGAAACTTGTTGACAGGGTGAGTCTTGAGGCAAGTGGCTCAAGTCGAATTGAGGTCCCTGTCTTCAGTCTTCAACCGTGCTTTGACTGAAAGCTTTGCAATGGGTGTTTTCTGTGTTCTGAATGATCTCTAGCTTTAAAGAAGAGGAAGATGAGGCATTTGCCTGCATATGTGAGCCTGAGTACATTTTGAGCTTGAATATGGACTAGGGTTTTTCACAGCTGTGTTTAAGTGTTAGTACTGTGTTGCCAGTTCAAGGATAAATATTTTCATAGTTATATGGTTCTGTTGACGTCTTATGTAGTCTTCAGTAAGATCATCCTCTCTTGTTCTCTGGGAAATCCAATAATAATCCATACATCATATGCTTTTTTGGCATAAGAAAGTATTAAATTGATCTGTGCTGCAAAGTCAAAATTCTCCACTTAGGAAATATACACTAATGGGATGTACCACACTTCAGGAATGAACTAGAGGGATGAATGACTTTTCCTCTTTTCCTAGTAATGGAGTGTTTTATTAAATAATATGTGGTATGCAACTGTATGCAGGTCCTGAAAGTAGTTAAATCTCTTGCTCTCATTTTTCCACTCCCCTCCAAAAGTCTGCCTGTGTGAAACAAATTTAATGCTGCTGTTCTTTCCTCAATTTCAGTGTGAGAATACTTCCAAGTGTGCATAAAAAAATCAACAGGTCTGTGGAACTTAACAAACATGAGAGACATCTGTGTAAAAGTTTCATTGCTGCTTCAATACTAGAGCTGCTTGGTTTCTTTTCAATACCTATTTTTTTCTGTAGAATTTGTCTTAAGTTGTTGTAATAGCTTTGCTTTTCAGCCCAGTGGTGATAAAACTTGCCATGCTAAAGTGATCTGAATTTGTACTCATCCAAAATGTGTGCTTATGTGAAATCATTTACTGGTTACTCAAATACAGGATAAAGGAGTTCTTGCCAAGCTCTTACACATGGTAATAACTAAGGTTTCTCAAGAACTAAGGTTTCTAACATCTTTATTTGGAGCTGCCCATAGTAACAGCTACTAGACATTGAATAGACATGATGTTGCCTTACTTTATAATCCCATTTTCCCTTGAAATGTTCCAAGGAAAGTGAAAGATTACTTTGGAGTTTTAGCAAAGTAAATAAGGCAAAAGCAGAAGCTTCAGTTGTCAGTAGTAAAATGACTAGGAATTAGTAGGAATTCTGTGAGGAAATACACGGAGGTAAACATTGAAAACTAAAATTTAAAACCTCTCATTTTGTTTCTTTGCCTTGCAGAGTTGATTCTGCTTTTCACCAGTACAAAATAGTTAGATTAAAATTTTTCTTGTGCATGTGTAGAAGTAGGCCTAATGGAGGTTGTTCGATCATGCTGAATTACTGCACTTACTAAGCAGAGAGATTACCTATAGAGAAACAAAGTACTTTTTAAAATGTAGCTCCCAGGGCAGGCTTCCTTCTCATCAGCTTCACTTTTTCTGTGGTGCTGTAAGTAGATTTTCTTGGCTTACTTGGAGACTGACTGATCTTTGGTCCTTTCCCCTAGTACTGCAGTCTCTTGGGCACTGAATTATTACTGTGCCAAACAATTACACTCAGAATTGGACTTCCATTTCTTGAAAATAATATTCCTATCTAGATTTTGATTTACTCCTTAGAATATCTCAATTCAACTTAGTATTCATTAGACTTTTTCATTACAAACTTAAATGTTGTCTGACAGAATGAACATGACAGGCCTAGTTAGGCTGGTCATTTGATAGTCCAGTTTCATTATTTTAGATGACCATAAAGTTTAGTTTTCAATAGTGACCTGTGGAGTTGTTTGTAGAGCCTTGTCAAAGCTACTCAGTTGTTTGTGTAGGTGACTTTGATAAGAACCAGGAAGTAGACTTACAGGCATAGTCAGTAATTCTTGAACTCAGTCTGTTTTGTAGCTGATGAAGAGCTTCTCTCAATAGCATATTTGACTCTTTCTCTGCATTATATTTTAAAAATACTCATAGTTGCTCTTCCAGTTGAAACCTGTTTCATATTACACTTTAGAAGAGCCTCACTGGGTGGGTCTTTCCTACATTTAAAGTTCATTGGCTGGTGTGAAGTTGCAGTGTAAATATTAACTTTTTAATACATTACAGACTTAGTCGAATAATACTGTCAGCATGCTTTTCCAGTTGGGTCGCAAGTTGTTTTGGCTACTTCCAGTGAATTTTTAGAAAAATCTGATAAAAAGCACTTAGTGTTGGAGTGATTATTAGCATGTTGTGACAAAATAGTTTTCTTGATATTTTATTTGAATAACTTCTTTCAAAATACGTGTTTTCTGCATCCCATGTTGCTGTACGAAATGAATAAAGGTCTTAGAGTGATGTGTAATCAGTGATCCACAGCTCATATGTAACTTCTGTCAAATACACAGCAATGCATTATGAAGTACATGGCTCCTAGAATCCTGACTGTAGGAAAATACAGGCCAGTAGTTCCTGAAACAAATGGGAATACAGAATCCTTTTCTGTGGTTTTGTGTATGTTATAGCTTTACTACCCTGGCTAAAAGTGAGATCCTGTGAATACTGAGGAATTTGTCAGATGTAACTATTTTACAGACAACTCTGAACTAGTCTCCTGGAATTATTAACTAAAGTGGAAATTATTATGGGGTGTATTCTTGGTGTATCTTTCCTACAGCACTGTTGGAAGCTTCAAGATGCATCTGGAGAGAGCTGGTCACTGCCTTATCCATTGCCTGCTGATCTATGGTCCTTGTCATTAGAAATATTCACCTAGGAAAGGGATGGGACAGCACAGCATTTGGATGGTTAAGCTTTTGAATCTTTATTCAAAATGTAATGTGTTAATACTCAACAAACCTTCATAGAGAGCTATTAACAGAATCACAGAATGTTAGGGATTGGCAGGGACCTTGAAAGATCATCCAGTCCAGTCCCTCTGCCAGAACAGGATTCCCTAGATCCAGTCACACAGGAACATGTCCAGGTGGGTTTTAAATGTCTACAGAGGAAGACAACCTCCCTGGGCACCCTGTTCCAGTGTTCTGTCACGTTCACTGTGAAGAAGTTTCTTCTCATATTTATGTGGAACCTCCTGTGTTCCAGCTTCCACCCACTGCCCTTTATCTTGTCATTGGATGTATCAGATATTTAGGGATAGACATCAGTCACTTTGGCTCCATTTGATGTTTTGCTATGTTTGAATTCTTGCTTTTATGGTACCTAAGTGGTTTTCCTTTTATGATGCTGAAACCTCGTTGAAAAGCCTGTATGTGCTTATAGGGCATTAAGACTTGGTTGCTGTTTGTTAAATCTCGATGAATGAACGAAATAAGCTGCTTTTGTCCATTGTGCAGGAGTAATGAAAAGCCCTAAATGTTTCAGTGAGGTTAAGTAACACAGGAAGCAATGTTGGGAGTGTACCATGTCCTGTGGATGAGTTAAGACTTTGGACACCCATGTTAGCATTTCACTATTTGGTATTTCAGTTTCTGCTAAAATGTAGCTCAGTTTGCTCTTAAGGCAAAGTTTTTGTGTGTACACACTTGCCAACTTGTATTCTGTTTTGTCCTCAGACAAAAAATGTTTCCAGGGAAAATAACATTGTGAGCCCTAGTTAGCAAGTGTACCCTTGCAGCTAGAGGGCAAATGGTATCCTGGGCTTCATTACCATTCCTGCTGATGCTGAATCATTTTCTTTGTTGCAGGTGGTATGGTCAAGAAAAGGACTACAATGTTCTAGTTATGGATCTTCTTGGTCCCAGCCTTGAAGACCTATTCAACTTCTGTTCTCGCAGGTTTACGATGAAAACAGTACTTATGTTAGCAGACCAGGTATGTACAAAGCCTACTGTGAGGTAGTGAAAACCTCTGAGTTATTTTGTACACTGTGGTTCCTTTCAACTGAATTAAATAGTGTGTCATAAAACGTGTTGTATAGCAAAGTGAACTCTTGACCTATACAGGAATAAAGGCATAGTGGCTTCTCGGGTGCTGTGCTTACAGAATGAACCTAGGCCTGTACTGGGAGGACAGTGTAGATACCAGCTCCTTGATTCTGCAGATCTGACAGTGTGCAATGTCTAGTGAAGACTCCTTATGGGTAGATTAACTCCCAGTATGAACTGTGGGGGTGGGGTTAGAGGGTCTGAAACAGTGTATAGTTATGGAAAATCTGATTCAAAGGAAACCTATTAAATGTTGGCCAGCTGCAGGGACAGATGGGCAGTACCCAGGTCTGGGGTCTGTTTTTACTAAATGTCACTGCACTTGCAACCTTCTGTGCTTTTTGTACCACGCTATGTTTCGGTTGTCATGGTTCTTTAAAGGTGTTAGTGCAGATGCCACTCTACTACTCCATTGTATCAAGGCTACTATTGCTTTTTCTAGCAATTGGTATTTTTTCAAATCGGTCATGAGGGTGCAGCATTTAAAATGGCCAGTCACATTCATATCTTGCTGTTTAATAAATAGCTTGATTGTGCTGTCTTCAGCTACTTGAAAAACAGTAAGGATTTCTTGAGTGAATTTTCAATGGTAGCTTAAATTTCTTCTAGTATTACGTAATTTATGTTGGTACTAAATTGTCACTTAGCCAGCTGCTCGTAGAATCCTAGGCTCTTGGCCAAGGAAGCTCATGGCATTTGTAGAGACAAGATCAGCTGTCCCCCTCTTCTCGGCTGTCTTGAGTGATACACTTGCTTTAGAGAGCCAGTTGCCTGCTCACTTATCTGGAGTCTGGTTGTGTTATGGCCTCTCCAGGGAATCTGTACAGCTTTTTGGTAGTTGTTCTTGGAATTATAAACTAATTAGTTATCTGGGAAACATAGCTGGTTGATGTATGATACCAGTGCATGGAACTGGATTTTGGGGCATAGTCCAGTAGAACAGCTGTTGAGGGTATGATGTAACAGTTCAGCTTGTTGAAGGCAGTATGAGAAGTGTTTCAGTAGCTGGAAAGTTTTACCACATAAATGCATGAATTGTGATTTCATGTGCAGGAAATTGCCTGACTGTATGGCGATACAGATGTGCCAGAGTTTGTGTCGTCTTCATTGACTGTTACTCCTGGTTCACGGTAGCCTAGATATGACTGTGGCCCAAACTGTCAAGTACTTGCTCTGTGAAACATGTTACTTAGAAAAGTGATGGTTGATGACGAATGAATAAACTGATGAAGGAATAACTGGGACATGGGGAGGGAATGAACTTTAACATGGTCTTGTATAGAAAACCTTTATTTGAAGAAAGAAATAAAAACAACTCTTTAGTGGAACATTTCAGTTAGAACATAAGCTGGAATGTCTAACAGTTCAGGTGTTTGAACTGCCATTTCCTGACTTAAGATTTTTAGAATTAACATGTAAGGAAAATAAATTTATTTGAACAATATAGAAGAGACTTGGTTTTCATTAAGCGTGTATGTAAACTTGAATTTCAGAGGAAGGTAACACTAAAATGCCAACCTTTCACTGACTTTTTAAGTGAACGATATTGCTCTTGTTTAAATCTTGACCTGTTGTGTTCTTTTCTTTACAGATGATCAGTAGAATTGAATATGTGCATACAAAGAATTTTATACACAGAGACATTAAACCAGATAACTTCCTAATGGGTATTGGACGTCACTGTAATAAGGTTAGTCTAATGCTCCTTCTTTAAAAGATCCAAAGGAAATAGCCATGATGCTTGAATCAAGCTGCACAACCTTTTTAAAACTCATTGCTAGAACTGATGTTTGGACTGCTAAACCATGGTTATTTGATATAAAAACTGGGATTTGTTTGTGTCTGCTGCTAAATGCAGTGGCATACACATGTGCAACTCTGACTCACCCTGTGAGATGCACTTGATTGCAAGATTTCTGGGCTTGCAACAAGATTATAAACTAACCCGGGAGAATACTTAGCTGCTTTTCTCAATGATGGAGGGTCATTGAGACAACTGTTGTAAAAGCTCTTTCTCCTCCATGATAAAATCAAATGTAACCTTTGGCTTTATGGCTGACTTCCTGGGATGGAAAGGATTCATGCCAGTGTGGGAGCACTTGACCTACCAGTCATCAGAGCATTAAAGCTTTTGTGACAGATTGGTGAAGAGAATTCTTCAGCCATCACAGTTGTGGATAATAGTCAATATGTAGATGAACTGCCTTTTATAAATAAATCATACACATATGTTGCTGGAAAACTGTTGTAAGAGTACCTGAATATGTTGTACANTATCTAGAAGAAAAATTTTGTTTTAGTTTCCCTGAGTGAAATATACTTAATCCTGCAATTTGTATGTTGAGCTCGGGCAGACAGGCAGCATTGGCAATGCATTAAGCATGCTACTTAATAGAAATTAACTCCAGGACAAATGTACGTGATCAAGCGGTTTATTGGAAGCAAGATTCCCACTTCTTTATATGCCATCCAAGAATGTCTCATCTCTTTAGGCACTACTAGTATATAAAATGTTTACCTTTGTTTGCCTGTATGAATGCCAACTTCAGGGCCATGAACATTAGAAGATTTAACATGAGGTAACAACTTTTGCTCAAAGAGGTGCAGTGCACTGAATGCTTAGGTACAAGCTTTTCCAACAATGGTTCTAAGTCCCGCTGCAAGGCAGTCTTTATGTAATGCTGTTGCTGTTAAACTTTACTTGTTCCCAAGTTTCATACTTTCACTCTGTAGAGCTCTGTTTTTCCTCTGCTGTGTTGAGCAGTTAGGCTCCTTAATTTTCTGGCATGACCTGGAGTAGAACTTAGAAGCCTTTTTTCCCCCCTAGTTTTAGCTTCTGATTTCCAATTTTTCTTTTTGGGCCATTTTTCTATACTTTGCACAGTCATGCTAGGTTGGCATTGCTGCAGTCTGTTTCATCTGGATGTGTATTAATGGCCTAGAAATTGCTGCTGTGCTTACTATAGTGGAGGAACACATTAGATTTGCATCAGCTGAAATGAAAACCAAAATTGCCTGCAAAACATTTTTCCCCTTAGTGCACTAGTTAGGGGGGAGCCACGCAATGATACGGTGGTACACACTGTCTGTGGGCATAGGCTTCATTACTGTTGCAAGGTTTTGAAGATTAGGGAGGTAATTCTTAACAGAAGTGCAAACTGATAGGTTTACATAAGCAAAAAGAGGGATGGATTATATCAGTGTAGAACCAAGTGCTTTGTCCAGGGAGCACTTGCTACAACAGTGTTGACTTTGATTTCTTGCACCTCCAGTATACTTTTTCTAGCTTTTTTTAGACATGACTACACACAGTTTAAAGAAAATCACCCACAAAGACTAGAATAACTAGAATAGCATGGTAATCTTGTTCCAGTAGCTTCCTGTCAGCCATTTTTTAAAAAATTAAATTTTTTTTTCAAATTTTAATTTGGTGATTGGGAGAAATTTGACTCCTACCTTAAAAAGATGAATTTTCAGCTCTGCTGGAAATCAGCCCTGCATGCTTATGAAAGTAAACTTTAAGGTGACTAAATGCCTTCTACCTCTTCCTTACTGAAGATTTACTTTTTCTAAATGTCTTTTGGGGGAAGGGCAGTTTGTGGAACCAAAGGACACTTTTTCAAACAAAACTTAAATTTCCTTTTTTAACAGAGCCAAATGTCACCGTTGCTATCCCTTGTCAAGGCAGTGCCATTTTGGAGCGGCTCACAGTTTAAGTTTACCTTGTCCCATCTTTAAAATTCTCTCCTTAAATGCACAATGTAATTTGAAAAAAAAAAAAAAAAAACAAAAACACATAAAACCAGTTTTTGAAAGCTACAGTGCTTGGTGGAAGAAGGATGGCATTTGGCTACCCTGTTCTTTCTCGAACGCCTTGGTGTTGCCTGTCTGCGCCAGCCGTTGTTGCAATGTAAGCAATACTGTTTGATGCACTGCCACCCTCTATTGTTTGTTCAGTGTTTAGAATCTCCAGTGGGGAAGAGGAAAAGAAGCATGACTGTTAGTACTTCTCAGGACCCATCTTTCTCAGGATTAAACCAGGTCTGAACTGTCTCCTATTCCAACCTCAACCCCAAATTCATGTGCTTTATTTTTTTGTTTTTCTTTTTTTCTGGAGAATGTAGACCTTGCAAAAGCACCTCTTACGTTGGCATTTTTCAGACATACTTGGCAAACATGTAACATTACTAAGATGTTTCCCTGTGGCGCTTGTTTAAATTGTGGAATTATTTCTAAACCGATATTAAAAAGGGGTAAATGTTCGTGCTTAGTTTCAGATGCAGAAGTGGATTTTTTTTGTCCTTTAAAACTCAGTCTATCCACCCCAGTGAAATAGAAGGGCTTCTGCATAGGGCTGTCTGCTTGCCTTTCTGTAGGGCTTCTGCATTGTCTTTGAATGCACATGGAGAAGTTCTGTTATTGCTTCAGCCAGACTCCCTCCCTTGCAGTTTTTGTTCAAAGTCTTTCCAAATATGTAATGAGGACTCTAGTATTTTCATCCATTGTACTTAGAAAATTACTCCAACAAGCTGTGTCGTGGAGAAGTTTATCTTGTAGCATTTGGCATAGTAGTCCGAACTCTTAAAAAATTAATTGAAGATAAGACAGTTCATAGCAGGACAGCTGAAAATTGCTAAATACGAATCACAGCTCAGGAGTTTGGCTGTAGACTCAGTCTGTACCTTTCCACAATGATAGTCTTCATATATTCAATCCCAGGCAGCACACTGCTGTACTCAAGCTGACAGACTGCTGTTGTCTGCTTCTGAAAGAAATTCTCTTATCAGTTGAGGCAGAGACTTGGATCTTCTTTGCTCATTGCTCTTGGCAGAAATTTTGTCCTACTTCTCCAGTTTCCTGCTGATTGTGCAACAAACAGAATTAAGGTGCTGTGAGGTTATCTGTGGGAATACATCTGTGTCCCTCTGGCATCAGTACGTTTTGTGCTCATCCAAATCAGGCTGTATTTTTTCCAACTTAACTCTTCATGAGATAGACCTAATTGTTTCCTTTCTACCCATCTAGAATGGGAAATACAAAATGTCAGGGAACAGTAAGCTTACCTAGAGAAACCAGTACCATCATATAATAAGTTTACTTCTCTAATGTGAAACCAGTGTGTGCTGAATTTCTCTCTCCTTTTTGTAAGAGGTTCTACCCAGACGTCTGGAGAGAGAAGGCAGAATTACATTTTTAGGTCTAATAGCGAGCGCTTATAGCAGCTGTGGAAGACACAGCATCATTACTACTTCCGAAGAAAGCAGTCTTGCCATGCCTCTTTTTACAAGGGCTAGGCACCAGCTATTTATTTATTTATTTGTTAAAGGCACAATTCTAATCTTAACTGTTTTGATTCATGAGCTGTGGCTTTGTCCGTCCTTATTATTAATTAACAGCAAGATCCCTGGGATTACAGAAAGCACTTGAAGACTTGGGAATTGTTTAAAGTGTATGTAACTAAATGTGCAATGAAAAATAATCTGCCTCATGATAGCGTTTGAGATTTCCCTCCTCGAGTAGCGTGTTGCTAAAACTAATGGGCAGATGCCCTGCAGTGGTAACTATTGTAGACTATACCTCCAAGGCTGCCATCAGATCAGAAAGCTCTAATCTAAGAGTAAGAGATTTGATTTGAACTCAAGCTTGCTTCTTGGAAGCTTGCATTTCAGTAATTCATAGAACCTTTTATACTAACTGCTTTAGGAGTTTATAAAAATGTCTCATTTCATGGTAGCTGGAGAAACGCGGTGCTAGCTAAGTGAGTAACTACCTCTAGTGGTAGCTGTGATGGGTGCAACAGAAAAGACCCACCCCCACCCCCCCTTCCCCCACCTTCCTGAGCTGTCTGGCCAGTGTAGTTGATTTTAAACCTTCCTTTTATGTCTCCTTGTTCAAAGCATTCTGCGGTTCTAGGCTGGCTTTGCTAGGAAAGCAAATATAGAACTGCTGTGCTTTGTGGCTACATACAAATCACAGCAAGACTTCAACTCAAGGTTTTCTGCTCCAGCATCAGTACTTAACAGGTTTCTGGATTTATGTTGTTCCTGTCTAGACTACAGTAGTTGAGAAATCTTCTTCAGCCAGAATTCTAAAACAGACCCGTCTTACAATTCAGAAGCTTTTGGTCCACTCCTGTTACCTGCGTATCAGTACACAGTACTTATTTGCATTTAAAGCTGCATCTTCTGGTCTGCTATCACTGTGAAGGTGATACTGAACAGATTCAAGAAATTCTCAGTAAAAACCTTGCATCTTCTTTCCATAATCATCGTGATCCACCCAAGTACTTTTGCAGTGCTCATTAATCTGTAGACACTGTAGTCCCTGATCCTGTAGCCTTAATCCAGTGCTGGAATTAGAAGCTCAGCCTGATGATTTGTAGCTTAAAAACTGATTGCTACAATTTCAAATGTTCCTTACATACTTCTGCCTCAGCTTTTTTTGCTTAGTCCTGAAATCTTTTCACAGGAAGGTACAGTCTGTATAAACCTTTGTAGATAGGCTGGCTGTTAGCACACTGAGTAGTATGCACTGTTACTGTTGCTAAGTATCAAACCACTGGGCAAGCTTAGTTACTAGAAACCTAATTTGAATTCCATGCACTAGGCTTTAGCTTCCTGGCTGTATTAGTATCATCAGCAAGTGTGTCATGCTACTGTGGTAGTGTTCTGGTAGTCTTACAGTGAACATACGGTTGAAAGCAAGATGTCCTGTTTGCTGTTGAAGGTTTTGGCCTTATGCTCTGCAGAATGGCCAGTGTTCTTTGAGACGCAGAAGAACACAGGATGTACGTCATTTGCGTTAAGCTGCTGAGCTGCCATTAACTATCTGTGTCAACTGCTTTGGTGTCAGCCAGGAGTTGTGAATCATGCTCTCACACACATTAGTTTCTTCCCTAAATTGTGCACTGTAGTTACAGAGCTAATGTAATACAAACTACACTAGTAACATAAAATAGTTGTAGATCTAAGCCACAGATGCTGAGTAGCACAATCTAATTTATTCCACTGAACTGAGAAAAGGCTTGAACTAATTCACCAATAAGTTTTTGAACTGGCTAGTTTAAGCTAGTTGTGACTCTGCACTATTCCTTTGCTTCCTCTGAGGCTGTTACATTGTGTGGACGTCTTAAACTGTTGCTAATGCATACTGAGAGATTGGGGATTCCCCGCTTTGTATAGAAATATAACCTATTTTAATTTTTCTTTTTAAGTTATTCCTTATTGACTTTGGCTTGGCCAAAAAGTACCGAGACAACAGGACGAGGCAACACATACCATACAGAGAAGACAAAAATCTCACTGGTACAGCTCGATACGCCAGTATCAATGCACATCTTGGCATTGAACAGAGGTGAGTTCAAGGAGATCACTGCTGTGTTTTGGTGGCTGCAAGATGATCTTATTTGTGAGCTTCTGAAATATCTGGACTAAATTTACATGAGTAAGTATATGTGCCTTTACAAGTACTCTTCTTTTTGGCTTCCTGTGTGAGGTTAGAGGAATAAAAGTGCAAGCACCTAATTTGCTTCTTGAAGAGTCTGAAGTTTTGCAGGCCTAAGGGGGGTTTTCTGCATATTTTTGGGTTTTTTTAAGCTATGACTTCATATGGATCTGTCTGAGTACCTTCCAAAGTTAAACTGTGCACTTACTGTGGTGGTACCTTGATGTTACTGCTGTCTGGCTTGAGATGCATTTCTTTAGTCTGAGAGGGGATTCTAAAGCTGGAGGCTGTGTTGATTTTTTTTTTTACTGCCACTGCAAGATAGTGAACAGTTGTTTTTCTTTCTTGCCTGCAAGCAATACCTAATGATCTACTGTACTTGCACTGTATTTTGGTTTCTGCTGTACACACAGAGTTGCAGCTCTGTATGTACACACATACGCATGTGTACATGTAAGTTTGAGCTCTGCTTAGTCAACAAACACACTGTCATCTGGATCAAAATAGTATTGCTTCTATAGAGTCCAAACAGCAACCAAGTGGAAGTAGCACTTTAGGTTGTTTGGAGCTCATGAAGTATGAAATGACACCTCTCTTCTTTACCTTGCCTTTCAGTTTACTCAAGGTGGGAGTGACAGAATTTCTGTTAGTCAGTTTCAACAGAACACAGAACTTTAAAATACTTGATGCTCTAAAATGCTTCATACTTCCTCTTTGCTTTAATTGCCTTAAAGTTCCTTAAGTGTATTTTATTGTCCATCAGTGTCATTATTTAAATTTGTGATGTGGATCAAGTTAAGGTAAAGGATGGGTGTCCCTTCTGAAGAAAGGACCTTTTATAGAACGCAAATAGTTGTGCTAGCACTTTACACTGGAGGCAGAGAACTGCAGAGAACTATTGATTTTGAATTTAGGTCTTGTACTATCTCTGCTGGTACTGAGAAATCTAATACAGTTAGCACTGTATCTTGGTGCATGCTAAAAGCTGTGAAACGGTCTAGTAAAAGCCAAGAGTGAGGCAAACAAATCATCTTGTAATCAAGAGAAACCTGCCCTGAAGTTTACTTCAGCTGTTAGTGCTGTACTTTAACTGTTACAGAACATGTTTTCCCTGTATGTGACGTCAGCTGTTCGCAAGGAGCTGTTTGCATTGTTATCCATTTCTTGGCTTAGTAATGAAGAGTATTATGCTGATTTCCAAATCCTGATAAATCACTATTTTATCATTATATGCTCAAATGCAGTGTATTTGATATAGATTTACAGAACTAAATGTTTTCTACTACAGAATATGGACATTAAAACAATGAAGTGGATGGGGGATAAAAGCTATTAATTCCTTTATTGCTCCTGAATTTACCATTGCCTTCTCAGAAAACACAATTTTGTCACAACCCTGTACTGGTTCACTGAATCCTGTTGATAATTAAAGTCTGCAATTCTAATAAATTATTACGTTTTGTAGGCTGTATCTTGATGATATTTTTCATCTCTCTGGCTGGAGTTTTACATTGCAGTAGAGATCATCTCAAAGCCAGCTACTGTCAAGAAGAGCAAAACAATCTTTTCTGACCCCTGGGCACAGCTATTGCTTTTTCAGCCTTGTGGTGAAGTGAATTGGGGAGCCAAGATGAGTTTCTTCTGAAGTAGGTGTCTGTACAGGTTCCCCAAAGAGCCAGACAGCTGGAACATGAGACGGTGACAGGCAGTTCTGGTGATCATTAGTGGTATAAAGTAGGTGATGGTGGCATCATGTACAACTTCTTTCCTCTCAAATCAACATCTGGAGGCACGTCTAACTGGGTTCTTAGAGACTGTTCTCACTCAAAGGGAGCTGAGTTATCCCTGCCTGTGTGTGTAATCTGGATTATAATACCAGCATAAGATCTTTGCTCCCTTGTGAGGTAGTAGGTGTGTAGTTCTTCCTGCTGTCGTTTAAATGTATTTTTTGCAGATCTTGATGTGTTTGAGTAGCAAAGAAGCAGCAGTACCTGTCAGATTTCCTTGGTAAGGGAGCTGGGAAGAGAAATCTGTCTTTTATCTGTCTTGTTAAATATATGTCAGTTGCGTAGCAGGCAAATCAGAGGAAAGACCTGATTCTGCCACAACTGGGAAGAGGCAGCTTTGTGAAGAGGAAAAAATCGTGGAGAGTGTTTTCCATTTCAGTGAAGTGTACTGCCCTGAGTGATTGGGAAAGCTGGGTAGCAAAGCATGATGGTGTTCATTTGGTTGAAATGTGGGACTCTAGAGCATGTGTGGTGCAGAAAACATTTGAAACCTTTTATGGGAGAGTTTGCATGTAAATTCTTAGTGAAGTCTATGGATGAATAGTTTTGAGTTCTGTCTGCCTTGAAACATACTTGCCCCAGGAGTGAGAAGACAGCAGAGGCGGCTTGATCTGTGTAATTCTCTAAATACTGCGTGACTTTTTAAAGACCACAGTGACAAGAGGTTTCTTAAGAGAAGAAAGGAAAAAGTTATACCCTCTTGGGGCTAGGTTTTCAGTGTCTGTCCCAGATGGAGACAAGGTTCAGGGGGAAAAAAGAAATCTCTTACATGATGTCAGCATTAACTTTATTATCTCCTTACAATGCATTCCATGGTTACCACATGTAAACCTTGACTTGCTACCCAAGCTACATAATCGAATAGGAAGACATTTATTGTTTTTTTGTTTTGTTTTCCAAAGTTCATATTTCTCAAATTATTCCAGGGTAACTGCAGATGGAAATGCAGTACACATAATACGTACTGACTATTTGTTGCATGAAAAATGAATATGCTCTCCTTCCTGCTTGTGAAGACTGGCTGCAAGTGAAATCCTGAACAGCTAGATGTCGTAGCTGAATTAGAAAGAGAACTTCCTTTGCACCAAAGCTTAGGTTTTAATCCTTAATAATTCTTATTTTTAGAAAGTACTTTTGGACTGCTTTCACTCTTTCACTGTTTGGATGTGCTTGTAAATGCTAGAATTTGTAATTTGTTGTGTTGTTCCTCTTTTCCCCAGTCGTCGGGATGATATGGAGTCTCTAGGCTATGTATTGATGTACTTTAACAGAACCAGTCTGCCTTGGCAGGGATTAAAGGTAGGTTATGTTAGGGTTTGGGTTTTTTTTTTCCTCTTCCATCCTTTCTTTCTTTTTTCATATTTGGGCATCATGTTTCTGTCTTCTGCTCTTATTCGGTGATTATCTATAATATTTAGCTTGGTTATACAAAGTGGCTTTCCCCAAGACACACTATTTATAGAGTGTAGAAGAAAAGTTGTTTTCTGCTGTTTGTACAGCAGGCAAGATGTGTATTGTGTGATTGTCTTAAAACTTACGCTAAACAATAGCTTACATCATCTTTGCAAAGTATTATTGTCCTGTTGTAGGCTGGGGCCCTTCTTGGGAAGGAGACAATAACATTGTTAGTGGCTTTTTGAATTGCTGTAGAGAGCACAGAAACAATCTCCTTAGCAAGCTCAGCTCTAGCAGGATCTTCAGTTCCGTTTATGGCGTGACTGAATAATTAATAACACACTTGTATTTTCATGTATGGTAGCCAAGTCCAAGCCTGGCAAATATTTCTTATTTCTGCTGTATAGACTACAGTGATGTGTTTTCATGTCTTTATTGTTTTTCTTCCTTGTGAGAGTTCTGTAGCACAAATCGGTGTTGCAGCTGCAAATTCTGTAAAAAGGCAAGCAGCTTGTGAAATACTAGAACTCTTCAGCTGCAAATGAATGTAATGGCTGCTTACTGAAACACGCAGGCAGCCCTTGAATGGGGCACTGAGTGGGGAATTAATAGAACTTTTGGCAAATATAGATTGCAAGTCTGGTCTGTTTAATGGACAAAAGCAGCAGCTAGAACCACACAAGCTGTGCCATGTGATGGAAGCATTAGACTGCGACAAATGGTATTAAACTGTGTCCAAATCTTAATACCAGATTGACCTTCATTCTCTCTGCAATAAGTGTGTGGGACTTGGAGATTTTGCATAAAATATTCATGGTTGTCCAAAAGATTTTTATCAGGTGTTTGGTTTTTTGTTTTTGCAACTGTCCTTGTTAATCTGATGTTGTACAATATGTCTTATATTGTGACCTACACGTTCCACAGGCTGCAACAAAGAAGCAAAAGTATGAAAAGATTAGTGAAAAGAAAATGTCCACTCCTGTTGAGGTTTTGTGTAAGGTAAGAGTTTCCAACTTATGTCAGACTGTGAAATAGAAGGGTTGTTCTTGTTGGGTTGCTTTGTTTTTTAATAGAGCCAATATATTAGATAGTCTCACATGGCATTTGGTGCTTAATAATGCTTCTGGCAGTCACAGGTGCTTTGTGCTTGGCCACCCAGCAAGCCTGTGTAACAGGGCAACATTTGCTGCTGTTTCTTGGCATAGTTCATGCCATTATCATTCCAGATCTTGGGGACTGTGACCTGCACAAGCTCTCCAGTTCTCTGTGAGGCTTGTTCACTTTAGCTTCTATAATGACAGTTCTGTATGCGCCCTCTTGGATAGAGAAAACCAGGGCAGAGCTGTATAGTTTGCCTGTATATGCTTGTTTCTCATTCTTCAAAGTTATTTTTATCTTCTGTGCCTCAACAAGAGGCTGTAGTGGAGTTGGTTGGCAAGTGATATTTAAAGCTGTATTGCACAATTATGTTATCTCAATGCTATCCTTTGGGTCTTGAGGTTTGTCTTTAACACATGCTTGTCTTGAAGCCACATGTTTGTTAATGAAGTGCCTTGAGGACATGTGGTAGTTTCTGCACAAAAAACAGCACCAAGGACTGCACTGTCATCTCATACACCTCTACATACCCTTACAGTCTGACTTCATCATGCTCATGAACTGCCATATCCCTATTTTCTTTCTTCTAGTACTGCACCATGCTGTATGCTGCCACTTATTTATGTGTAGGCTTCAATTTAGTATTAGATGTATGAATGT
This sequence comes from Upupa epops, assembly GCA_013397515.1. Lineage (NCBI taxonomy): Eukaryota > Metazoa > Chordata > Aves > Bucerotiformes > Upupidae > Upupa > Upupa epops. Next base: position 25,629 of record VZRI01003311.1, read on the forward strand.
GTAAGGCAGAGAATCTTTTGAAAGAGGTTTGTCATGGTCTAAGTCCTCACACTTAATAGTGGTGAATGACCTGGTGTTTAGTATGTTCAAGTAGGCTATCAATAAAATGTGAGTGGAATCTTTTAAGACAAGTATGACTTACTTCAGAGACCTAGTTGATTAAAACTAGGTTTGATTAAGGTAATAAAGTGTTTTCTGTGGGAGATTTTGGTAGCAGAGGAGAAATTGTAATTGCTGAATGTGCTTTGGGTGAAACAATTCTGGAGAAGGAACATGTATCTGGTAATGTGCTGATCAATTCTGTCTTCTGAAATACAGAATAACTTAATAACTAGAGGCAACATGGAATTTACACTTCATAAATTGTTATCCAGTTTTTCTCTGACAGTATAGACAGAAATACACTTTGCCATCTTTATATAGTTGTTAGAAACTTTTTTTACTGCAAGCCATGGCTTGATTAACACTGTTGATTTACAGGGATTCCCTGCAGAATTTGCCATGTATCTGAACTACTGTCGTGGCCTGCGCTTTGAAGAGGCACCAGATTACATGTATCTGAGACAATTATTCCGTATTCTTTTCAGGTCAGTGTCAAAGTGGAAAAGTACAGAGTTTGTTAGTGCTTTGCCAGTTGGCACCTGCTCTGTGGGACTTGCACTGCAGAAAGCTGCTCCATTTATGTGTGATGTCGGGAGTTACAGGATTTTATTTCAGAAACTGTTTAAAGGACCTGACAAATACTGTTAAATGTGAAGAAAGATTCTTTTGCATCGTGTGATCTGACCACTAACACTAAAAGGTTGAGCCCATGCTTAAGCAAGTAGCTTAAATAATTCACCCCTTGGTAGAAGTATGAGAAGCTTTTTTTTATGTTTCGGGATTGGTGATGGGACAAGCAGTGTTTCCCAGGACAAGGATTTCAATGGAGAGGAATAGTCCTCCTTCACAGAGACTCTTAAAGAAACCAGAACATAAAGCCAGCCTTGCAACAGCATCTGTCAATGGAAGAGCTGGTACTGATCACTCAAGAGTCTCCCTCCAGCTTTCTGGAATCCAAAACAATTTTTATTTGATGATCTGAGGAGTCTTTTCTTAAAACTGTGTATTTTTTTCAAGAAACTCCAGTGCAAATGGGTAAGCAGGGTTGTGAGCTTGTGTTGCTTCTGCACATGCAGAATTTTTGCGTAAATTGTGAAGTAAACACAGCTTGGTAGTAATTTGGATTGCTGCAAGTTAGCAATACTTAGCATTTATAAATCATGTGTAATCTCCAAAGCAAGCAACTTACAAGAAAAGTTAACCTCTAGTTCTGGGTTTGCATCCAAGTCTTGCTCTTAACAATAAGGAAGTTAAGTTGTGTTGCAGTAAAGTATTTTGCTCTTTTGTAGGACCTTGAACCACCAATATGACTACACATTTGACTGGACAATGTTAAAGCAGAAAGCAGCACAGCAGGCAGCCTCTTCCAGTGGGCAGGGGCAGCAGGCCCAAACCCCCACAGGCAAGCAAACTGACAAATCCAAGAGTAACATGAAAGGTTAGTAGCCAAGAACCAAGTGACGTTACAGGAAAAAAATAAATTACACTAATTTGGACAATGTCAGCAATTTAAGTGTTAGATCAAGGAGGTGGTTTAAAAAATATATTTGGCTGTTAATTTAAAAAAACAAATTAAAGACGTCCTTGGAGAATTTGACTACTAACTTTATACCAAAATGTCCTTGTTCTTCATATCATTTCTTCTGGGGATGTTGGGTCATTTTAACCACTGCATCTTTTGCTCCCGCATTAACCACTTTACAGAAACAAAAAACTGACTTGGTGTTGGGAATGTGACACTTNATCCAAAATCCTAGACCTAACACTTCTTAAGGGATAATTCTCTTGAACTGGGCAAGGATCTAGAGACTTTGGGTTCTCCTTTGTTCCAGCTGGTATAGTGCTGTGGGTTTCCTTCTGTTCTGGATTTCTCAAACATCAGAAACAGAAAATTGAGAATGATGAGGCTTCCTCCAGTGGGTTTACACTGAGACATTTTGTTCCGGAGGTCAAGGATCACTGAGCTCAAAATGTTGTGCCTAAATCCAGGAGTAACCCTGAACTGCCAGGGACTGCCAAGTCACAATTTTCTGAAGTAGCTGGATTATCTGGTATGGGGCTTCAGGTTTCTTGACTATTTTTTGATGTTTCTAAGTTATGTTTTCAAAGGAAAATGTTGTGAAATGTTCAAGATAGTGTGAAAACTGAGCACTGAAAAGGCACATGATTTTTCTTTTTGTGCATTCTTGAAGCTTTTAAATTTTCTTACATAAATCTGCCAGTGTTGTCTAGTAAGACACTAGAATGAAACTCCTGCAGATAGTGACTCTCTTCCTGCAACAACATCAATGTCTGAAGACAAGCTGTGATGGAAATTGAAGCTGATGAGGTGGTTGAATGATAACAGAAAAGCTAGGTTTAAGTTATGTACTGAGATATTGCTACAACTTGGTACTCTTCAGTACATTCTTAGCTTGGCTTATTTTTAAAGGTAGAAAATAATGCTAAACTAACACAGCAGACTTGGCAAGACAAAGAAGTGTGGAAGTAAACTTACCAAAATGTTTTTCATGTATTGTGTCAGCATTTCAACATTAGTAGCTCCTGTCAAAGTAGCTATCTAACATACAACACATCATACAGAAAAATAAGAACTAAAATACCTGCTGGTCTTAGCAAGACCCAGTATGAAACAGTTTCTTGAAGAATTTTCCATAGGATTCCATTAAATGTCAGATACTTTGTGGCATAGGGAGTCCAACTTGTTTTGCTAGAGCTCTGGCAGGTGTTACATTACTGAAGGTTGTAAACCAGTTCCTTCAGCTGAAACACTGGTACATAGCAGACACTGTTTAAACACCCAGGCTTCAATTGCTTCCTGAAATACAGACACTCTGACTGAAGTTCAGAACTCTCTACTGGACCCAGCCTGATGTCAAGTGTCAAGAGGTAGGCTGCTAGAGCAGGAGGAAATAACCTGAGCAGAAATCCAGATTCTTCACAGCAGTTCATGCTCAAAGTGAAGGCCTTTAAAGAAGGTGGTGTCTGTGAATGGATGTTGCCCAGAAAATCAACTTGTATGCACTTGAAATAGTGTGGTGTTGGTGCTGCTTTACTGGCTCAGGCAGTCTTTGACCAGGTGCTATTGTGAAGGTGAGAAAAGTTCTTTCTGACCATTTTCTGTCCACCTCCTAAGGATGATTTAGGGAGAGTGCGCAGCTGCACCTGACAGATGAACTTGTGTAGTGGGGAAGCTGTCTTGAAACTTAAACACTCTGTTCCTTTATGGGCATTCCTCAGGACCTGTTGATGATGAGGCCCATCTCTACTGCTAGAGAGAACTGCTGTTTATCCAACAGGATTTCATTGACTCTTCAGTGGAATAACAGCCACTGAGGGGGAATGACTCCTCCCTCTGTCCCTCTGCAGACAAGAGGCTTGTGACCTTTTGGATCAACCATCCTCTGATGTCGCTGTAATCATATTAAGCCATCTCACCAAGTCCATAGGTTACTCAAGCTGAATATTCTGTTTGGTTCCAGTGCAGGCTATTCTTTTTGTGACCTCTTTTTCTCTTTTATGTTGGGTTTTGTTCCTGTCTCTCTCTGGAACCCTGTGCAGTGTCTTTTGTAACAGCAAGATCAGCTGGTTTTGAACTTGCGAGCAGTGAACTGGTACAACAGACAGCTGCTCTGCTGACTCTGGGAAGTATAGTTCTTGATCTCTTGACAGTGCAGCAGTTGTTATTCAGGTGTGATTTTTAATAATCCTTATATTCATTTCCCTCAGTCATAAAGCTGACTCAGGCAGTCAGTCTCCAGGACAAAGTCTGTCTATTCCATTTGCAAGAGATGTTTTTAATTCACTCCAGTTTGGTGTTGGTAAACCTGTCAGCCAACACACTAGTGTGTACCTTTTGGTCATGGCAGTACTGCTCAGAACAAACTACAAGTTTACTACTTGAGATTTAACTGGTTGACAACGCAACGCTTTGCAGTGCTTGTCTGCTACTAGAGAAAAGATTTGAATGCTTCTCAAGTAGGGAAGTGCCTTAGAGTATGATAGTAGTTATTCTTCCCTGTTGATCAAACCTGCAGCTCTAGTAATAATGCAATTTGAGTATCACTCATGTAGCATAGAGATTATTAAAGCTTTGTGTAACACCCTGCAGAGACAAGCAATGATGAATGTGCAGATTTGAGCTGGCCCTGTATAAAGTAAAGATGCTAGATACTGGCATAAACCCCTGAGAGTGTTCTTCATAGTGGTAACATTCTGCTTGCTGTGTGAATGTCTCTGTGTTGTTTGACAGCAGTGTTTTGGAACACTCTTATGTAGTCTTAATAGGACTCATAAGGGCTGTTGTGGATTGAATCCAGTTCCCTGTTGTTCTGAGTTGGGTACTCTTTTGCCCGTGATACCTTGGATCAGAGGTATGATTACAAATACCAGCGTGTCATTCGTGGACATGGCCTTTGTCCTCAGGTTCAGGATCCCATTTTCATTTGAAATATCTAGGCTTCTGATGCAAAGAGTGGATCTGTTCCCACATTGGGAGCACACTCTTCCTTTTGACTTAGCTTTGGCTGCTTCGATGGAGAAAGTGGTTCAAGCAATGAATCAGCGTTCACAGCTGAACGCACCGGATGAAAAAGCAGTGTAACATGTGATGATACACGTCAAGTAGTTCCGTTGGCATAAATTGTCTGTAACCTCTAAAGAATCACTGGGGTTTCTGTGAGAATTTGAGCTTGAGCTGGGAATGACTCTTAAAAAACCTGTTCAGAAACAAAACCAGTAAAAAACAGCAGACTTTTTCCTAGCTTTGCTAATGCTGGATAAAGAGAACTGCCTTTTGGTGCATTGAGTTCAAAACAAGCTGTTAAATCTATTCTAAAATACCTGGAAGACTTAAAGCTGTCTCCTGGGTACTGTCCAGGTATGTTTTTGCCTGAATGTCAGGCTGTTTAAGACTTGTTCACTCTTGCATTTTGCTGGATGACAGCACAAGCTATAGCTGAGGTCAGCTTGGTCAGTATTTCATAGTGAAGAGATTTCTGTTGCAAAAGCTCAGGCTGTTGCTCAGATGAAGTCATACACTGACAGAACATCATGCTGTTTGGAGGGCATCCAGAACGGAAACTTGCTTGGCAAAGTGTTCCTTGGTTGAGACTCCTGTTGCCTCTGTAAAGCACAGCACTACTACCTGAGTCACCAGCAGTGAGTATTTATGCAGTCAGATGAAAAGTGGCTTAGCTTGCAGTAACTGGTTCTTTGAGATTCATGTATGTATTTTTTGGCGCTCCCTTTTCCACAATGTCTTGTCCTTTGGAGTACTAAACTTGTAAAAGTTGCTCTTGATACCCCCCATCCCCTGTCACAAGTTCTTTTGCTTGTCCTTCTGAGGACCGAAGCTATGCCTCGGTTCCTAATCACTGTCAAAGGTTCTGGCTTCTGTTCTGGTTGCCCAGAGATGTGAGCATGTAGTGAACACCAGTTACTGTAAGGTAAGTTATTCCTATTTCTTTTGCTTCTGTCTGTGACACTGCTGTACTGTGTCTCTGAAGAGCACCACTGCAATCAGATGACAGTTTGACATTCAAGGATACAAACATGAGACACTGCAGACAAGTAGAAAACAATCCTATGAAATTACATCCTGCTTCCTAGTGGCAATAACAAATCTTGTTTTCAAACCGTTGGTCTGAATTCCTGTTTGAGGAATGTGGCATCCAGCTGGCGCATAAGCCTGTTTTCCAGTACAGCAGTGGGTTTAAACTAAAGGGTGGTGGCAAATGCAGGGTTAGCTTTAGAAATGGACACCAGGAGCTCTGCAGTTCTGAGATGAAGCAGCATTTTCCCCTTTGAATGACCATAACTGATGTTTTATTCTCCTACTGTGAAGGCTGTTTCTTATTTGTATCCCATATCAGTAAGTTGCCCTTGTGTTTATCTTGCAGGTTTCTGAGCTTGGCGAGGATGGGACAAAGCAGAGCAGATCGGAGCAGGACTTGTCACTCCCCAAATCCTAGAAATTTTAGTTCATACGTACACTTGCCAGTGGCTGTGGGCAACCATTTACTTGGTGTAAAGAACTTACTATCAGTATAAACTGGCTCTGGGCAGTGTCAGTGATGCTGCACTTTGAGTTGTAGCAGCTGTAATTGTGAATATTACTGAGATAGTGAAACATGGTGTCCAGTTTTCTATTGCATTTTTTTCAAGTGGAGAAGTTGACTAATGGTTGACACACAAGTGGAGAAAATTGTGCATATGCCAATTTTTGTTACCTTTTTACTTTGAACTACACTGCTTCTGAGATCTCATTGTTTTGGAAGAATGGCATGAACAGTCTTCAGCAACAGTTGTGATAATTGTAAATGCTCACAATTGTGCACTCTTTTCTGGTTATTCCTCCCTGGGTTTTGAAAGTTGTACACTTAAAACATTCTTAAAGTTGTTGGCTTCTATGTGCAACATACCAAGCCAGCTGACATGGTAGTAACCAAAGATTCCAGTTTTTAAGCATATGAAAGACTCTGCCTGCTTACCTGTGCTAGAAATAACAGCATCTAAAGTGAAGACTTAAGAGAAACTTAGCGACTACTAGATAATCTTTAGGACTCTGCATTAACTCTATAATGTTCTTGGTATAAAAGGAAAAAGAGCATATTTGTCACAAAATTTAGTTAACATCTTACAACTCAACCTGTATGTAAGTTGCTTAGATAAATGTAATCACTGTAAACATCTATATGATCTGGGATTTTGTTTTTATTTTGAAGCGGGAGCTTTTTTGTTTACAAGTTCATTAAAAACTAAAAACTGTTTTAAGGAAATGAAATTTTTTTTTTAATTTGCCGTGTTAATTCAGTTGAAATCTACATTACCCTGTTTTTAAACAGAGTTTTGAGGCCATTTGTTAAGCAAAAGAAGTCCATGTTTCTTTCTAAATCATTCTAGATTTAGTGTTGTAACTCTTCCTCAGTTTGTTTTTAAATAAATTTTGTATTTTTTCCTTGAGGGGGGGAAGGGGCAGTCTTGCATTTTTATAACTTGTTGTTTGAGGCCAGCCCTCTCTACAAAGATTGGATCTTTTTTAAAATGAAATGGCATCTTTTGCAGACCCGGTACTGGCAGCCTCCGAGCACTGCCGTATCGTGCATTGGCTGGACTCTGACTTGTGATTGCTAGTTTTGAGAAAAATTTGAATGGAGTATTTGGATGGTTTTAAACCAAGGCATTTTCTTTCAAGTTCTTGTGAAGTGGATATGACCAGATTTACTCTTGTTCTTGGGGACAGCCTCGCACCATGCAGAGTTCACAGTGGTTACTGCCCCAGGCTGTCTTCCTTTTCACTCCTATTCTAGCCCAGCTGAAAGAAATACTTTTATTGCTGGTAATTCTTTAACAGTGTAATTTATTCCTTTATAGCATGTCAGAATAAATTAAAAAAATGTCTGAAAATGCTGCCAGATGCCTACTGTGTAAATGTTGTTTGTATGTTAGTTTTTTTGGACCATTTTCTTGCATGTAGCAGAGTTTCTGCGCACAGTTCCTATTTTTACTGTTTGAAGAGGTCTTCTACTTTGAAAAAAAAATGTTTCTTCAAGGTCATAACCTTTACACTGTGCACTATCATCACGGAGGGCTGATGTTAGTCAAGGTCATGCTCTCATCGCTGTGCATGCTCCCTTTGCAAGAAGGATCTGCCCAAAGAAGAAGTTAAAAATGTTAAACTTTAGCTGGAGAATGTGGTGTGCTAATAAACATTTTTGAAGATAACCTTGAAGTACAGGGAGGCAGAAAGTCTGCGGCCCTCAGATACTTGGTATTTGGAATTCAGAGATGCTTGATAGCACATAGCACATTTGGAAACCTGTGAGTTAGAGCAGTCTCTGTTACCGGGAAGGTGGAAGAAGAAATGTGGCTCATTCTGGTTCTGATGTCTTTCTTAAGCTTGTGAGTATTACTCCATCCCAACAAGGATGATTTACAAACAGTGCCCTCATGCAAAAGCTGGTGTATTTCTAGGAACTGGTACCTGGAACACTGTTCTATCTTTATGTGTTACTTCTGCTGTCTGGGCAATGCATTTGGCTATGTGTATTGGCAGAAGGGGAAAGAACATCAATGAAATGCCATCTTGGCAGCTGTTGGGTGCTTGGAGCTCTTCTGGCAGCACTTTTCTTTCTTTAATGTGAAATACTTGAAAGTCTGATAGTCTGGTTTCAGAAGAAATTAGTTTATTTCATCTGTCCAGTACATTTACTCATGGCTTTGAGTTGTTGAATTTTAGAAACAACTTGCCCTTGACATGAGCAGTAAACAGGAGTTGTTGATGTGTTTGGGGTGTCCAAATGCACTGACTTTGTCCTGTGGAGGAACATGGAGTCTCTTCTTTCTGGTATGCTGTGCTTACAGTTTACTTCTGCTAAGGAGTGTAAGTTGTGTTGTGCTGCTGGGGAGAAGACCAGCTTGTGCTAGACATGCAGCCTGGTGAATGGGATGGCAACCTTCCATACAGAGATGCTGTGATACTCAACACTCATTTGCTGTATGATCTGTTTGGTTTGTAGCAAAGGTTTAAAGCTGAAAGCCTTAAAAACTATGTGGATCTTGATTTCTGAGTGCAGCTCTGCTAAGATTTTGATTTGGGAAATTTGTGTACTGTCCTGACACAAAGGCAAGCTGTTTCAAGCAGTGCGGGTCCCTTTACAAGTAATTATTGCTGTAACAGAAACCATAAAGCGCAGGAACTACACCCTTGTATTCGTTGGAAAGTGCTAGAACTCGGGTAATGACGTTAGGCTCACAACAGGTCCTTCGTCATCTTAAACTATGTACAGGGTTTCAGAGCGATTTATTAACTTCTCTGTAAAGGCTGAGAGGCTTCCCAAGGGGACCTTTCAAAGGATTGTTTGATACGGACCGTCTGTGTGTGGTGTACAGTTTCATTATTTCCGTTTATTACAAGTTATTGAGAACCTTTTTCTCCCATGTAGGGCTCTGAAAGCACAGGCTGATCTAGCTCTGTGTTACTAGTAACCATCACTGTTCTGCCTTGGTATCAAGTGTTTGTCCTAAGTGATGAAGTCAAGCCCTGGCTGTCTCCAACACTGTTAGTCTCTGGATGCCAGATGATAGAAGTGACTGTCAAACCTGTCTGATGTGTGCCATCTTCATTTTTTTCTGATGGTTGAATTCTCTGTAAGGGGGTTATTCTTTCAAGCTTATGTGACTGCACGTGCACTCTTCTGCCTGTTTCACCCAACTGTCTTTTTTCTGACAGTGTTGCTTATGGCTTGTAAGGACTTGTATATGCTTAGCATGCCGAGCCTTCACTGAAACAGGAGTGGAGGTGGTGGCACCCAAGTCCTACATGTGGTGCTTTGTGCAGGAGGTTGGGCTGGATGTTTCCCCATAGCTCCTTCTGGCAGCAATTTGTGATCTCAGGTTGGCTTTAATTTTCCTTAGTGATCTCCAATTTAGAAGATTTGTTGCTTAGCCAGCACCTTCCACCCCATCTGCTTAATTGCAGTGAAATCACAATGATTTCATATCAGCTCAATGTTGTAAGTCAAGGTTACGGGCAGAACAGGCTCCAGCAAAGGAAAAGTTGTCTGGGAGGAAGAGCTCTCCACTCTGAGCATTAACACTCTAGAATCATGAGGCAAAGGATGATGCACAGGAAGTGCCCACCCTCCTCAATGGGGTCTGAGTAGAAGGATGGCTTTGGTGGCCTGATCTAATGTAGAAAGAGCTCCTTGATGCAACCTTTGTTACCAGGGGCTGAACAGGAAAGGGGAAGGCAGTGATGCCAGGTCTGTAAGGCAGAGAACGGAGATTGAAAGGAGTCTTCCAGACTGCCTTAGGGGGAACCTTTGCAAACAGCCCCAGCACTGTAGTGTCCCTAGCCCTGAAGGAAAGGTTCTGTGCTGGGAGAAGGCTGTGGCCAAAACACAAGCCTGTGTCCTCAGAGGAACTACAGTGGGCTCAGCTGCCCTGCAGAGCTGAAGTGTGAAAGTATTGAAGGTGTGAAATGCTTTAAATTCAGACACTTGACTTCTTGTATTGTGAGAGATGTTTTTGACTGTTGCTAGTGCTGGAGTCGGGTGGCTACAGATGGCAGAAACCATTTTTCACACCAGGTTTGAGTGTATTTTTATCATTAAATAACTGAAGGTGCTAGAGTTGTTTTTTTCATACAACAGCTTCCAAAGGGAAGTCGTGCTTGACCAACCTGGTAGCCTTTTATGAGGACATAACCAGGTGGATAGGTGATGGCAGAGCAGTGGCTGTGGTCTATCTTGACTTGAGTAAGGCATTTGACTCAGTCCCCCACAGCATTTTTGCAGCCAAACAGGAAGTGTGATCTGGATGACCAGGAAGTGAGGTAGATTGTGAACTGATTGCAGGATAGAAGCCAGAGAGCAGTGGTCAGTGGGGCAGTCTAGTTGGAGGCCTAGTGGAATTCCCCCAGGGTTCAGTACTGGAACCAGTGCTATCCAATACATTAATGACCTGGATGAGAGATTAAAGTGCACTGTCAGCAAGTCTTCTGATGAGACAAAGCTGGGAAGAGGGGCTGACACCCCAGAGGGCTGTGCTACCATTCAGCTGGACCTGGACAGGCTGGACAGTTAAGCAGGGAGGAACTGAATGAAAATCAACCAAGGCAATGTAGAGTCTGGCATCTGGGCAAGAACAGCTATAAGGACCAGAACAGATTGGGGGCTGACCTGCTGGAGAGCAGCATAGGAGAAAGGGACCTTAGGTCTCCTGGTAGCCAGCATACTGGGGTGAATTAGAAGAGGGGTGGTTAGCAGATTGAGAGACGTTTTCCTTCCCCTCTGTTCTGCCCTGATGAGAGGCCATCTGCAGTATTGTCTAGTTCTGAACTCCTCCATTTAGGAGGGATGCAGAACTGCTTGAGAGTCCAGCACAGAACCACAAAGACGAAGGGAGTGGAGCATCTCCCTGATGAGGAAAGGCTGATGGAGTTGGGTTTCTTTAACTTGGAAAAGATGACTGAGGTGTGACCCCCCCCCATTAATGTTGGTCAGTATGGGAAGGGCAGATGTCAGGAGGATAGAGCCAGGCTCTTTACAGTGGCATCCAGTGGTAGGACAAGAGTCAGTGGGTGGAAGCTGGAACATGGGAGGTTCCAAATAAATATGAGAAGGAAACTTCTTCGTTGTTAGGGTGACAGAGTACTGGAACAGGCTGCTCAGGTAAGTTGTGGAGTCTCATCTGTAGACATTTAGAACCTGCCTGGACAGTTTTTGTGTGACTGGATCTAGGGGATCCTGCTGTGGCAGGGGGACTGGACTGGATGATGATTTGGGGTCCTTTCCAATCCCTAACATTCTGTGATTTTTGGCATCAGGGGCTGCTTCAGAAAGTACCTGAGCGCAAACAGTCCTAACTGCTGATTTCTCTGCCCTTCCTAGGACCGTTTTGCTTTGTGATTTGTAAACAGTTGGTCTCAGCTTTATTTTTCTTCTTAAGGACAGAAGCAATGTGGGTAGCTGGTGGAAAAGCCCTTTTTAGAGCTGATGTGCACTGGTGCTGTCCCAAAGAGCAGGCTCTGGGCTCCTCCCTATTTACCACCCTTAAGATAATAATGGTGAGTCTCAAGCTCCTTTGCAGATGACAGACTTGGAATTTTTTTCTTTTTAATGAAAGCAGTTTAAGATCATCAGAAGACTTTGAAGGAGTGTACAGGCTGTTGTACAGGGCAGACTGGCTTTTGAGCTTTCCTGGTTGCAGGCAAAGCTCCTGTGTGTTATGATAAGCCTGGGCCTTATCCTTTACAGCATTGTAAGCACGAAGGGCAGGTGCCTGACGTGCACAGCTCAGATAACTGCAGAGGTGGGGCCCTTTGGCTGCTGTGACTCAGCTATGCTTCGTGGTACTTTGTGGCCCACCAGACCAGGGGCCTTTCCCTTCCTCATACCTTGGCTCTGTCCCTCGGGTGCAGTGCAATGAGACTTTTCCAACTGAGACCATCTGATATATTTAACTGAGGGCCGGTGGGGCCTAAGGGGGTCTCCTGGGCATGACCCTGCTGTCTGGCTCACCATTGCTGCTGCACACACTTCTCTGGTGGTGGCTTTGCAGCAGTGCAGGTGATTGCAAAGATCCTTGAGCCCATCTCTTTACAACCACAACAAGTAACGTTTCACAGATTTTGCTGGCTCCAGGTAGGTGTAGTGGGCTGGCCCAGGACCAGTTTGGGGCTTACAGCTGGCTCCAGTTCAGAAGCAGTTTCTCACTGCTGGTCTGTGTGTGGACCAAGCTGGCTGGCCTTTGCTCATAGGATCTGCCAGATCTTCGTTTGGTGGCTGCTATAGGGCTTTGTTCAGGTCAGGCAGAGAGGAAGAAGAAAGCCTTTGCCTGCTTTGGTGTACAGGCAGGTGTGGGGGAGGTGAGCAGAGAAGTAAAGCTAGAAACTGGTGCAAGTCCTTTGAACCAATAAAAATCACTTAGGCAACAAATAGGTTTTTTCTTGTGTGCCAGAGGCTTCCCCTGGTCCAGCTCTGACTTGCAGTGAGCTCATTCCTCCTCCTCAATGCTTGTAGCTGCAGCAGCAGTTGGTGGTGGGCCAGAACTGCCTGAGTCAGGGTTTCCTGGGGTACAAAGCCCAAAAAGAGCATCAGGAGTGTTTGCATGGTGGAGCCCATGTTCCTTTGAGGCTAGCACATTGCCCCAGTCAGACCTCAGGTAGCTCCTACTGGATGCACAACAGGTAGGGCCAGAAAATCCTGCTGACTCACATCCTGGAAGCACTTGCCTTCCTCCTGGGAGGGGTGGAAATGTGAGGAGCCCAGCTTACCCATTCTTCCCAGGGGCTGCCTGGGAAGTGTTGATGGATGGCTTTTATTCAATGGCCTTGTGCGGTGGTGTTCTGCTGCCCTGTCTGTGTCAGGGCAAATGAGGAGCATCAATCCCCCCTGTTTGCGTTGTACCCCTGGCATGCAAGGGTGCTGTGGTGTTAAAGCTGAGCTGATGTGGGTGTAGCAAGTTCCCAGAAGACTAATCCAGAGCTGTTGATAAATCCCATAAACTGATTATGGAACTAAGTCACTGCCCAGTGACCTTTCTTGTTCTCATTACAGCTTTCTACGTTGCACCTCTTGACTCTGCCAGGTGGGATGTGAGCTGGGCACGAAGACACTCTCTACTGTGCTGGCCAGAACTGGCTCGTCTGGTAGCAACCAGCAGGCTCTGCCACAGTCTGGCAGTGTGTTCCAAGGGGTCAGAGCACAGGTTGATGCTGATTGGAAGTGGCTTGTTTTTTCTTCCCAACATACAAACAGCTTGTGGGGTGTGATCTGTGGTGCTCTCTGCCTTTCCTGGTGAAAGACTGAGTCAGGACTTGTCAGCTCAGCTCTTGCTCCAAGGCCCAGGAGCAGGCAGGGGCAGCTGCTCAGGCAAGATCTCTTTCACATCCGTGTAGAGGCAGAATCGTGGCACTGCTCAGACTGGCTCAGTTGTGGCTGCACAGCTCTTCCTATGCTGGCTTTTCCAAGGATGGGTGACAAGGGACACCTGGGCACCCACAGGACCCATAGTGCAGGGTGTATTTAAATGTATTTATGGCCTTACATGGGATGGGGAGCGGGAGGAGGAAGCAGTTGCTCTAAACACAAACTGGGTCCCACTGCCAAGACTTTGCAGGCAGTTCCCTGTGCTGCTTTCCTAGAGGACTTTGCTCTGTGTCTCTGACTCGGGAAGTCTCAGAGTAGCTGGCCAGTCCCTGTTCCTATCTGATGGCAAGGTCAGGCCTGATATTGCCTGCTTGCTGGTTTTTGCCTTGTGCCCCTGCCTGGCTGTTGCCAGGGTCCTGCAGCCAGGCAGGCTGTGAAAGCGGAGCTGGTGTCGCTCTCTCTAGCGGGGTTGCTGGGTGACTGGTAAACACAGCAAAGGCAGCACAGAGCCGGGTGGGGCTGGGGTGGTGTCGCCCTTCGTCCCCTTTCCCGAAAGCAGAGCACGGCTGTGCCTCCTGGAGCTCACAGCCAGGCTGGCAGTGAGACCACATGACCCTGTGCTCAAGCTCAGGAGTGCGAGCAAGCTGCCGTGTCCCCAGCAGGCGTGCGGCACACGCTGTGACCCTCTGCATGGCTCTCTGCTGCAGCCCAGCAGACTTGTGGCTGTGGAGGTGGATTCTGCCTTGTGCCAGCATTTCGCTTTGGCTGCCCAAACAAGCTCCACTGCCTGGACAGTGTGTGCTGAGCCTCCTGAGGATGGCCAGCCCCGCATCGAGGGTCCCAGAGCTAAAACATCCCTTGAGTCTATAGTGTCTATCAAACACCCAGTTACTGGCACCTTTTCTCTAGAAAGAAGTTTAAATGCAAGATAGTGCAGCACAGCAGGGTACAGACATGCTTGTTGCATGGTGTGACCGGGTGGTTGTGTGAGGTTCTAGCACGTGCAGGGCTACAGCGAGGTTGCCTCACCCGGTGCTGGCAGGCTGTGCCTCTGACAGGTAAGGGGAGAGGAGAGCAGTGCTGAGAGCAATCCCACTACTTGAAATAGCTTGCCAGTTGCTGATGTTCGTTAATGTGGCCGAGCCATGATCCTGTGGGAATGTGGGATCAGTGTTGCAAGGGGAGCTTTGTTGGATGGGAAGGAATCCCAAACCCTAGGGATCACTTTCCAGGAAAGAAGTGCTCGTGCCCAAATCCTGTTTCTAGAAGGGCAGGGCAGCCTCCTGTGTGGGTCTGTGGCTGCTTTTATTCTCACTGTGGTGATCAAGGGCTGGACTGAAGTCCTGATCTCAACCTCTCTGCCAACATCCTGGGAGCTGAAGGCTGAACCAGCTCCATGTCAGCTTTCCAGCTGTGGTCCAGCTGGCTGCTGGTGTCTGGAGAGTGCTGCACTGGTTTGGAGATCTGCATGTCTGCTCTGGAGTGGGTTCAAAAGCATTCACCCAGCCCAGAGGTCTGTCCCAACAGCACGCTGCTCCCCTCACCCTGGTGCCAGGGAGCAGCCTAGAGTACCCTAGCTGCATGGGACAACTTCTGCAGAGCTAGTACTGAAACTGCTGTGGCAGCTCTGTCTGTTCCTAGCCTGCACATCAGCATGCCCAGGGGATAGAAAGCTGGGGCTGTTCTTGACAGGGCTGGTACCCCTGCTGTCCTTGCACCCAGAGCTATGAGCCAGCAGCCTCTTTGGGAAAAGCCCTGATTCTGTTGAACACCCCATGGGTCATCTTACACAAAGCAGCTGAAGCCTTAACATCATCCCTGTGCCTGGCGCCCAGGGCTGTGACAGTCCATAGAGCTGTGCCCCAAGTAGGATGGTCCCTGGGGACCTGCTGTCTCTTTTTTTCCCCCCAAGAAAATTGCTTTATGAAGCCCTTTGAGCATGGAGGTTTGGAGGAGCTGCTGTGCCAGGCTAGCAATGGTGCTGGGGGACGCAGGAGATTGGCAGCACGGGCAGAGTGTGGCAGGGCTGGGTCAGGGCTTGCCTCTTCCCTGGGTCTGTGTATCAGCTGTGGCTGACCAGTTGCTACCCTTTGGGGTACGGATCAACAAAATGAACTACTGACAGAGACTACTGCTCTGACTGCTCTTTCAAACCCACCCTCCCAGTTCCTGTGACCACACAACTGGAGAAACAACACTGCTTTTTCAGAATGAGCTGCTTGTTGCTCCAGTCTGCTTCAGGAGAAGTGCAGTACAGCCCCAGTGTCTTGCCTGGCTTTGCCTGATCGTCAGTGTATGTGGGTGTAGCTGATGGAAAGCTGAGCACGGTGTGGGAAGTGCTTTGGCTTGAAATGTGTGAGCTGCCAACCCGTCTCTTTCCTGCAGAGGCCCCAGGTGTCTGCTCCTGCTGGGGCTGAGCTGGGGCACTTGACTTTCCCAGGTCCTGGATCAGGCGGGGATGCTGCCAGCAGCATCTCTAGAAGGAGAGATAGACATCTGTCTCACCTGTTCTGTTAGCTCAGCACTTCTTTTCTCATGCTTGCTGGGTAGGACTCACCAGCCTTTTGGGGCTGCCATCAAGCTGAAGCCTCACTCTTCCTGGCTGCAGAATTTAATCAAATGAACACGTGCTCCAGCTATTCAACACCAGGAAGTCTGTTACTGCACTGTGAGAGCTGCTGCACCCAGCTGAGGGCATTGCCCTGGCCCCTGTCAGAGTGAGGCTGGGACACTACCTATCACTACTAACAGGGCTGCCATGCCCATTACCCACCTTCAGCCCCTGCCCACCTTGGCTGGGCCCTGGCTGGTGGCAGGAGTGTTCACCTGCTGGTGGGCTCTAGGAGGAGCGGGCAGCACAAGGTTTTTTTCCCACTGGACTCCTTTCCCCCAGGTTTTAGGCTGTTTCTTTAAATGTCCTGAACTGGCTTCTCTGTCCAATATGGATCTGGAGCTCCTGGACTCAGCCTGTTTTGTGCTGGGCCACTCCTTGGCAGCTGGCACCAGCTCCTTCATCCCACTTAGCTGAGTTTCTTCTAAATAAGTCACTTTTTAATTGAGGGCAAGTACAAAGTTGCTCTGTTCCTCCTAGTGCTCCTAGGCTGGACAGACCCACTTCAGGAGCTGCGAGACCTGAGGCAAGTCAAAGTGGTGAAATCCTCATTGGCTGCTACAGCTCAGGCTGCATTCTCCAGCTCCAGCACTGTGGTCACTGGTGTGTGAAACCGGGGAGGGCAGATTGGGGGCTGGCTCTTTCCAACACCCATGTGAAAGTCTGACCCTTGCTGGTTTGCAGGAAAATGATAGTAAAAGCAGGAGCCTAAACTGTAAGCAGTTGTGAAGGATGGAGGGATGAGCCCTTCTCTGGCGGGATGAGGTTGTGTATCTCCATGGCGCAGAGGATACCAGTGCTTCTGGGCTTTGTCCTTGCCCTCAAGTGCTGTGCCGATGTCAGGTTCTAGGCGGTGATGGTGAGGTTACAGCCAGGGCTTAGTGCTGGGGACAAGGACAGGGATATTTGCTGTACGGGGATCGTGAGGCAGCTGGGCACTACAGGCTGGGCAGCTGCGCACTCCTCCCCCACACAGGCTCAGTTGCCTGTTGGCATTTGCATGCATGTGCCTCCCCCTTTGTGCCTCCCCCTTTGTGCCTCCCCATGCACACAAGGGTGGATGGAGCAAGCCAGTTGCAGCCACATGTTCTCAGTTCCATGGACCAAAGTCCATCTGGGAGCTCAGCCACAGCCACTTTGAGGCAGGGAGACCTGTTGCTGCCCAGGGAAGGGACTCCTGGAGCAGAATACACCGTGGCTCAGGGTCCTGCTACCCTGGTTATGTCATTCCCTCGCTCCTGGATGGGCTGGGGGAGCTGAAACAGCCCTGACAGATCCCCAGACCCAGGGTGGAGGTTAAACACCAGAAGGGCTGAGGCTGCTTCCCCAGAGGAGGTGACAAGACACAGCGGGAGCCTGGCCTGTGGTGCTGGGGTTGAGGTGCAGCTTGCATTAGTACTAGCTCGCCGCAGGCCCTGGGCAACTGCAGCCACCCCAATCCTCTCGGGCAGGTCTAGTGCAGTGAGTTGTGCGTGGCCTCTGCTCCCGGGGCCGGCCCAGCCAGAAGAGGATCAAAGCCAGAGCTTGTCGCAGGCCCCAAGGGGACGGGGGGGAGGAGGGGAAGGTGGGGGGAAACGGCCCTGTTGGTGATCGGCTGGTCCCTCCCTGGGTGCGTTCTGCTTTCCCAGGCTGCGGGGGGAGCGGGGCCGGGCGAGCCGGCCCTGCCTGGTGCTGTGCCCCGTCTGCCGGTTGGGAGTGGCCGGGCTGACTCGCCAGGCCGCTGCCGCGCCAGGAGCGTGAGGGCGGCGCTCGGGTCTGAGGTGAGCGTGCGGGGCTGTGCCTGTGCCCGGGGCAAGGGCCGGGCGCAGTCTGGGTGGCAGGGCTACTGGCAGAGCGGTGTTACAAGCCACCCCCCGCCCACGAGACCCTTGTACCGCTGAGCAGGGGTCTGCAGGTACTGCGTGTGAGTGTTAGCAGCACCCTGCCTACCTGCCTGTGTCTTGCTCGCTCGTGAGAGGCCACGGAACACCCACTGCGCCAGGCTGGCACCGCAGGGTTTGGGTGTGCCAGGCAGGCACCGGCTGCCCACACCACCTTCCTGGGTGCTGACTCAGCAGGGCAGGTGGCTGCAAGCCAGGGCTGGGAGCCGCGGTGGCTGCGGGTGTCGGTGGGCTGGTCCCTTCCATGGACACAGTCACCCGCATTACCCAGCCCTGAACGCGGGCCGCAGCCATCCCTGTGCTCCCAGTCTCCTTTGCAGCCCCGTACACCCGAACTCCTCAGGGGCCCTGCTGCTCCCTCCTCTCCCCCCCGCAAGCCTCCCATACACACGGATGTTGGGAGGCCCCCAGGGTCTGCCTGAGTGGAGCTGCAAAAGCCCCCATTCCTGTGTTTCCAGCATAGTTATGGAGGACTTGGCAGGGGCACCCTGGGGTGGGCGGTGTGAAGAGCAGGGCAGAGGGATGCACTGGGATACCCCTGGAAAAGCTGTTCAGGGCAAGCAGGACCTGGGGTACCTGAGCGTGTTCATGCCATGTCAACCTGTGACAGCTGGAAGAACGGCAGTGGGAGGCCTAGCTGTGGGTGCCAGTGAGAGTGGATAGGGTGCCACAGCACCTGGTTCCCACCTGAGGATCTACCACACCAACTCCCACTGCTTCAGATTCCCTGTTTCTCTTCAGGCTCTGGCAGCAGGTGGAATCCCCTGACTTCTGCAGGGGCACTGTGCCCTGGGCCAGTGCAGGACATGTGGATTAGCCCTAAGCAGATTGGTGCTGCTGGTCAGGGCAGCACTGAGGTGCTGGGCTGTGGGACAGCACAGCTGCACCCAGCAGGGCAGAGTAGGCTTTGGTCCCTTCCAGAGCTGTCTGATTCTGCCACCACAGCTTTCTCTTCTCTTTGTAGCCAGGCAGTGAAAGACCTCTGGAGGGCTGCTGCACACCATATCGGGCTAGGGAGGGGAAGGGGAGGAGTGGGGAAAGGTCTAGCTAGCAGTCCCTGGGGGCAGAGGAGGATTTATGGCATCTAAGTCTCTGTAGAGACAGTAACTGTACAGGACTCTCAGAGGAGAAACAGCTGCCCAAAGAAGGGATTGTGGAAGCTCAGCCTCCCATCCTGGGTGCTTTCCAGAGAGCAGCAAACATGGGGGGGGGGGCCGTCCTGCCAGCAGCCAGAGACAGAGGAGCCTGTCTGCTCTGTTTTGTCATGGTTGCTGTGTCCCAACTCCATGCCCATGCTGGGTGTGGGGCTGTACCAGTGGCTGCTGCTCTCAGCTGGTGCTGGCTATATCTGCTGGCTCAGAGCAACACCCTTCCTGCCATGGCTGGTCCTGGAAGAGGCTGTGCCAGGTGTCTGAGTGACTTTGTGCCAACATCATCTCTGACAGGAAAAATGAGGCAGGGAATGTGGAACACTTGTGATTGGTGTCAGGGCAGCACCTTGCCCAGTGCACTTGCATCTACCCTGGCCCACCTTGGCACAGAGCTGTGCGATCACCCGTCCCCCCCAGCCCTAGGCTCAGTCGTTGTGTTTGGGAGCGGGGAGGTGCCCTACGGGTCCTCAGGGGGGGATTAGCTGGGTGCGAGGTCCCTGCTCTCTCCCTGCAGCTGCTGGTGCCACTGCCCCAGTGGGATCTGTCACTGCCTATTTGGAAGCTGAAGGGCAGCTGAGCCCCAGTCCTGCTGTAGTGACAGAGACACTAGTGCTTCCTTGTGCTGGCTGGGGCAACTGGTTCCCAGGCAGTCTGGGATCGAGAAGCCTTCAGTTCAGAGGCTGTTTGTGGCCAGAAATACAGTCTTTTCCCCATCTGAATCTCTTTCAAGGACAGGCCCAGCACTGATAATTTTTCTGGGTGAAAAAAGCTGAGGAAAAAAAGAAATACAGAAACAATCAGAGCTCTCTGAATTGGCATTTCCTGGTCTAAGTGCCATATTTTTTTCATTTGGGTGTGTGTGAGCAAGATGAGGCTTTTCCATCCTGCACCAGCATGTCCCGTAACCCCCAGCAGCCAGAATCTAAACAAACTGCTTGGAAAGGGTCAAAACGGAGCAGCTGGAGCCTCTGCAACCCGGCAGTACTGGGGTGGGGGTCGAGGCTGGGTTTGGGTTTGAGCTTCTTGTTTCTAGGCAGGCTCTGTGATTTCTTACAGAAATCAAGCCCTGATTTCCCCAGATGGGATGTGGGATGGCCCCTTTGGTTTGCCCAGCTCTTCACTGCTGGCCACCAGGACAGAGTTGGAGATGCTGAGCACAGGGAGCGCTGGTGATGTGTGGCCCTACCCTAGTAGGGATCCCTGGCAGGGTGGGCTGGGTGCTGCTGGCTGCACCTCACTGACTCAGTGGACGGGTGTGGAGGCGGCTGGGCCTGGAGCATTTTGGTGCTGAATGGAGAGCTGTGAATGGTCTGGGTGGGAACAGGGAACTGTGGTGTGCAGGGTGAGCTGTACCCAGGGCACAGTGGCTGTGCCAACTCCTGGGAACCTGTCCCTGGTGTGGGTGTCTGTGGGTGGGCTTGGCTGTGTGTGAGGTGGCTGGAGGTTTAGTGCCTCTTGCCTATTACGGCCCGGAGATGGGGACCAGCCTGGCCACCCCACAGTGTCCTCTGGCATCTGGTGCTGCCTCTTGCCCTGCACTATGCTTACAGCTGGGGTGGGATCATCTGCTACTCAGCTGTGAACAACAACTGGAGCAGGGCAAAGCAGGTCTCTGTCCTCATGGCTTCCACCCTGATCTGACTGTGAAATTCCCAGCTGGCAGGCAGGGCAGAAGCTAGGGACAAGGTGACAGTTCTTTTTAGGGGAAGCAGGGGAGAGGGGCTGCTTCTCAGGGATGTTCTGCCCTCCTGCTGCTGCCTGGGGTGGGGGTGCCAGGGTCTGTGCCAGGCAGCCTCTGCCTGCTGTGTGTGACACAGCTGGTAGTTCTGGCAGGGCAGGCAGGCCATCTGACTGCTCCAGCCAGGGCAGCACTGCCACCTGCCGTTGCCATGACCTGCCTGACTGCTGCCTGCATCTGCTGCTGATGCCTTCATTGCTGCTTGTATCTGCCTGCACCTGGCTGCTTATTCCACCGCCATCTTGCAGCTGCCCAGCTGTGGGCAGGGCCCAAGCAGATGGATAGAGCTGGTTGTGTTGGGTCTCACTGCTCCTGGGGGGGGTTGCGTTTGATTAACAAGCTGGTGGCTCTGGTGATTGTGGGGATGTGACTGAATGAGGTGGAGCTAAGTGCCCAGGGAGGGATCCCAGCTCCTGCTGCTCAGGATGGTCACAGGAGCAGGCACCATGCGTTGGTTCCCTCTGCAGGTGTGGGAACAACTGGGAAAGATGTGGTAGGGAACAGTTTGGGATGGAGCAAGAAACACCCCACCCCCACCCCCCCAGGTTGTGCTGCCCAGGGGGCCTCTTGTCCCTCCATTCTGCCCCAGATTATGTTGGCACTAAACCACAGGCTCCCACCCTGCTCCTAGCTCCAAAGGACCATTCAATACAGAGTCATTTGGGACATGAGACCTTTATTGACCCCAGGGTGGCTAAGGGTAACACAAGTAGGACCCACCACCCGCATCCTCTTGTGGTGAGCAATAACCCATGGGGAAGCCCACCACCCTCTGGTGTGGGGCTGTCTGGGCTAGGTTTCCCACCTCCCACTGTTTAGGGTGGCCAGGAGGTTCTCCTCCCATTTGTAGTTTCCTGCAGTGACCCCATACCTTGGTCGCAGGGTCCTCCACAGGCTGTAACTCCCCACAGTAAGGGCCATCTCCAGCTGTCGAGCCATGGCCCCAAGAACAGTATTTCCAGGAATCCCCAACATAGTGCCTAAGGGATTCCTGGGAAAACTGGACCCTGAGGGCACGGCGGCCTGGGCTCTGCCAGTCCCACACATCCTTGCTGCCAGTCAGGCTCAATGCATGGTTGATGGGGGATGCCACTGCTGCATCACTACTGTTCCTCACTGCACAAAGCTCTCACACTGCTGATGCCCAGTACTGGGTTGGAGGTCCTGAGCAGACACAGGGGTCCTACTGCTGCAAGGAGAAAAATTACCACCTTCCTCCTCCCCTGCTCTCTGCAGGGATGTGGAGGTTTGGGGTGAGTCCTTTCCCATAGCCAGGGGTCAGCTCTCCTTGAATCATTGGTTCCAGCGGGTGGGGGGGTCCCAGAGGTCCCCAGGGTGAGCAGTTCCTCCCTTCCCGAGCTACAGTGCTTCATCTCAGACTCCCAATTGACCAGAGATGCAGCACTGCACCTTGGGCTGGGAGACATGGAGGAGCCTGTGGTCACCCTGGCTGCGGCTGCTGCATGTCCGTGGGTCAGGCTGTGTGTCTGCCTACACAACTGGGTGCAGGCAAAGGGAGCTCCTTACCTGAGGAGCCACAAGCCTGAGTCTCCATGCCCAGCCCAACATGATGGCAGGACAGACCTGGTCTTGGTAGCTCAGCCTGGCCCCAGCTCTGGAGGGGGAGCTGTGCCTCCACATTGAAGTAACTCCCTCCAAGAGCTGGTGTGAAGCTAGGTGAGGTGGTGAAGGTGACAAGAATCCCTCCAGAGTCCAGGGATGCCACTCAGTGGGGACAGAACACTCCAGAACATTGTGGGACTGTGGGTATCACACCACACATCCCATCCTTGCCCCAGGGGGTGAAGAGCATGTGAAAGTTCCTGCTGTTCTTCCTCTGCAGTCCCAATCAGAGACCTCACTGGTCCCTTGCCCTCCCAAGATCAGATGTGACCAATATGCTCCCAGGGTGGCAGAGGCTATCCCTTCCCATGGGGAAGGACATGGGTCTGTGTGCGAGATGTCCCCTGGACCTTGGGTAGGGAGTAAAGGACAAGGATCCAGGGGGAAGCAGGAGGAGAGGGAGGGCAGAGGGAGTGGCCGAGCCCAAAAATGTCATTTGCAGGCGAACACTAACATCCTGAGCAGAGCTGGAACGTGGTAAACAGACCATGTATCACAACCATGTCCCCACTGCAGGGCCCCGGCAGCCCCAGCAGCCTGACGAGAAGCAGATGGTGTATTTGTGCATTTCCAGTGGGAGCCCCTGCATCCGGCACCAGCTCCTAACCCGCTCCCCCCCCCGGCCCCCCCGGGTACATCCAGCTGGGAACTGGGACAGAAACCATCCCATTGCTATGTGCTGGGTTTTCCCATCGGCTACTCCTGGTTTTTGGTAAGAAAGTGGGGTAAAGAGCTCCATGGTGCTCTGAGCTTGCCCTGTCCGTCAGTTGGGAATAAGGTTTGGGAGCAGCCTTGGCTTGCACAGAGTTATCTCCATACCAGCCTCATCCAGGCCAGCCCTGAGCCCCTGCCAAGTGTGGGAACAGCCACAGGGATCCAGAGCCAGAAGTGCTGCAGGGATCCTCCTGCCACTCTGTGCTTTTGCAGAACCTCTTCTCTGCTGCTGATCCCACTGGGCAGTGTCCTGGCCCAGGTCACTGTGTATGGGTTAAGGAATGAGCTGTATGTCCTGGGAGCCAGGTTGCTGGCACAGCTGGCCATGGGCATGGGTCCGGGCACAGAGGCAGGTTTGTCTGCAGAGTGCAGCTGCCCCTGCCCAGGAAAAGAACTGGTGGTGGTATTCACTTTGGTCTCTTGGCTCTGCCCAACTCTTGGCACCACACGTGTTTCTGGGGCTATGCAGGCAACACAGCAGCTCCCATGGCTGACATGACTTCTGTAAGACACAGTGGGTGGCAGTCAGCGTGGTGGTGCAAAGACCGGTGTGGAGCTGCAAGCTCCTGGGTCACTTCCTGGGCAGCTGCTGTGAGACCCCCTTGGGGTGCCCAGTGCCCCACAGGACTGAGGACAGCAATACCAGCACCACTGCACTCAAGAGACCCTGTGATCACCACTCAAAGGCCTCTCTTTGACTGCTCAAAGCCATGTGTTCCCAGGGGTGTGGGGCACGTTCCCCTCTCCCAGTTGTGGATGGCAGGTCCCCACACAACATAGGGAGCCTTGTAGTGGGGCCTGAGGATGGCCCCTGGCCTCTCCTTGCTGCTGCCCTGGCCTTGGCAGGAAAAGAAGGGACGGAGCCACCTCTGTCCCCATGGCTGGAGCTGGCAGAGCAAACCCAGCTGCCATCTTCAGGGTGAAGTGGGTGAGAGAAGAAACACTAGCAAAGATGGGAGGAATGTGCGAGGCTGTGCATCCCCCTGGGCTGGAGGCAAAATATCTGCCAGACTCACCCACTCTGCCCGAGTGGAAGTCTTCGGATAGGGAGAGAATCACCGCACATCCTCCACATCCTCCCTCCCATGTACCCATTGCCTGTCCCCAAGATGGAGCAAAAAATGCAGTGCTGCAGGGCCTGCCTTGCCCTGTTGTCTCTATTCCCAGTTTTGCCCAGGTTTCCCTAGGAAAGGTGGTTGCTCCCAGTGTGCCCTGTGGCCATCACTCCCTGGTGTTGCTGGTAAGGGACCTCCACGCTGAGGAGCACCAGTGTTCCCTGTGCCTGCCAGGATGAGAGATACGGCCCTGGGCTGCTTATCCCCTCACGCGAGTGTGCCACATGGCTTCAGAAAAAGAAGTGAGAATAACGAATGGCTGGACTCGTGGTCCTACAGATGCTGCAGGGACCACCAGCCACCAGCACCGCCCCTGACCAAGGCTCTCCAGCGGGTGTCCCAGCACAGCACACACCCAGCGCAGTGCCCCAGCTCCTTTCATGGTCACACTGGTGCTTCCTGGTGCCCCAGTTCCCAACCACTGCTCACCTCCTCTTCTGCTGAGAGCTTCCCTGCTCGCCTGCACTGCCGCTGCTGAGGCGTCCCAGTTTGACGAGAGCAGAGTGGTGTGCACTCGGTGCTGGGAGCTGCCTTCCCAGTGGCGCTGGGCTGAGCCAGAGCCCGGCCCTCCCCACAGTTACAACATAGCGCCCTTTCCCCTCTCCAGGCAGGCCGCCACCGCAGGAAATGTCCTTTTTTAATAGTGCTTGGGATTTGTTTCCTCCTTGACATTCCCCAGCCAGGCAAGACCAAACCTGGGAAGCTGAATCCCCAGGCCAGGAGGGCTCCAGACTGGCCTGCTTCCACACCAGGGTGATGCTCAGTGCCATGCAGGCTCCACTTCCCTCCTCCTGGCCCCGCAAAACATGATCACCAGCTGTTGAAGCTCTGTCCATGCCTGCCCCAGATAAGGTTTGCTCCACTGGTCACAGGCTACCCAAGTAGACCAAATGTCACCCCCCCACACACACATAACCCCCTCACTGGCTGAGAGACTCACTGCTGGGTGACACCAAGGTGACACCTTCCAGGCAGGACTGCTGGAATGGTGGAGGAGATTGGCCTTGCTGGAAGTACTCACAACTCTCTAGAAATTCAAGGGACTGAGCAGCTTTGAGGTGTCCCTCACGGGCAGCGATCTATTGATAATGGCATGGGGATGCTGCTCACGGTCACTTTGCAGCTCAAGCTGGAGGCAGCATGGTTCCAACACTCCTTCCCACCAGCACCTTCTAGCTCTCCCAGCATGTACTTCCTGTCCCCCAGCATCAGCATTTCCATCCTGCCCCCCACGGACCATGGTGGCCTCTGCAGAGAAGTGCCTCCTGCTTCCCATCCTCCCTCTCTCCCTCGACAGCACTAGTACTAATTCAGAGGTTTATGAGAAAATGGAGGGGCCAAGGGAGATCCTAATCTGGGCGCAGGCTGATTAACCCTGAGTTCAGGCTGAGGTCCTGATGCTCGGCTATATATAGCAATGCGTCCCTTTCCCATCCTCCTGCCGGGCTGCAGCGTGCCTGCCCTTTTATGGGCAAAAAGGCTGATTTGGAGACCGAGTGGCCCCCATCTCCCATGCTGGGGGTGAGCCAAGGGGGCCCAGGGGGATGCTGCTCTTTCTCGCTGGGTTCTGCTGGGATGAATTATGCCGTGAACAAAGGAGCAGGTTTAAGGGGCTGAGAGCAGGGGATGGGTGGTGAGGGGAGAGTGCATCTGCTCCATGCTCCTTCCTCTGGGCAGGTGCCCCCACTCCTGGTGCCAGAGCAGGGCAGAAATCACCGAATTTGGTGCTCTGTGGAACTTCAGGCTCCTCTGCACCCATATGAGGCACTGGGTGGTGGCATGGTGGGAATGCTAAGGGAACCCAGGGACTGCCAAGGCCTCTGAGGCCTCTGCCACCCTTGGGCTGCATACAAGCTGATATCTCCCCATCTGTCATCCTGGTGCAGGGGACTGGCCCCACCATCCCTGCCTGGCTACCACTGTACCCAGACCCACTGGTTCTTTCAAAGCCACCAGCGCCAGTCACTACAGCAAAAGTAGAGCCTGGCTTGGGGGTGAGAAGGAGCTTCCAGAGGAGCAGAAGCACTGGGAAGGGGAGTTCCTGGCAAAGGAGGAGCCCAGGCTCACAGCAAGCCCACTCACTGCCATTCTCACAGCCTCAGATCTTCCCAGCTGCCTCATCCCACCAACTGCCTTCTCCCCATCTTTAGCTGGTCTCTTCCACCAGGTCTCTCCATAGGACAGCATAGCCCTGGCCCCTCCCCAGACCACTGCTGGAAGGTTTTTTGGGGTGCAGCGAGCCTGCTGGAAATGACTGATGCCTGATGGCCCAAATCTGCCGGTCCTGGGGCACACGGAGCGTGGGAGCGGGTGCAGGCACCAACCCTCCTGCTCTGTTTACACATCACATTCCCGCTCTGGAGGAAGTGGTGCAGGGGTGAAGTCCCAGTGGGAACAAGCCATCACGTCACTGGCCTTCACTGGCCTCCAGCCCTCAACGGGAAGGGCTGGTGGGAACACAGTGGGGAGAGCTCCCTGCAGACTCCATTCCCAGGCAGTATGGGGCAGCTGCTCCAGCATCCTCCTTGCTCCCTGGGTTCTGCAACTCATCCCGCTTTTACATGGCTCACAGCTGGAGCTGACTGAAGGAGCTGGTGAAGAGAAGGTCCCTTGCATGGCAGGCCATCCAAGAGCCTGGAGCTGGTGCAGGCTGGAGCAACGAGGCTCCTGTCCTCTTGCGGAGGCACAGCCATGGTGTGGCTGGAGCTCATTAAGCTGCCATGCTCTTGGCTGCTTATCCAGGGTTTATCATCTTATCTATGCTCCAACAAGGGAGGGGAGGAGTGAGGCTGTGTGTGCAGCATCTCCTGCACAGGAGAATAAATCACTGCTCTGCAAGCTCCAGCTTTCCCAGCCCGCAGAGCAGAGCAATAAGAGAGGCTAAATTAAAATGTCCTAAATATGTTGAGCTCCCAGCAAGCAGGAGGTGAGGTGTGGGGAAAACGAAGCACGAAAGTTACACCAGGACTGATATTCAGGTACTGCTTCCCTGCAGCCCCACACTGCTGGGGTCCCTCAGCAGACCCTGGGGTGAGTGATGCAGCTCCTCCACTTGGGTCCACTGCAGATTCATGGGGCTGGAGACAGGAATAAGAAAAATGAATGTAAAAAGTAAGTTTGAAGAGCGAGCAGGAGAAAAGGAAGGACAAATCTGCACTCAGGGATCCCAGGTAAGATGGCTAGGCTGTAAGAGAAGTATTGCCTAATGTACTAGCCACCATGAAGTCCACTCTACCGCAACCACCAGCATGACCTGTTGGCCACCACAGAGCATCTGCCTCATGTATGGCATGGTGTGTCCCACAGCCCTGTCCCCTTGCCCTGCCCTGTCGTAGGGAAGCTGCCTATCCACTTTTCCAGCACCTCATCTCTCAGCACACTGACTGCATCCTGCAAGCTCCAGTGCTGCAGCATACTGAGTTTCAGCAGAACACTGGTGCTCAGCACCTCATACTTGGATGTCTCACACCAAAAAAACCCTTGGTAGGCTGTCTGCCTCTTGCTCAACCCAATCACACCCTTACTGCCTAGCTGAAAACTGCATACAGTGTATACTTGATGTGGGCACAGGGGCTTAAGAAGCCCCATCCCAACAGGTAATATGACTGCCTGACAACCAGAATGTAACAGCTTCATCTCTCATCTCTGAACAGCAGCAAGAAGATGCTCACAGCAGCCACAGCCTAGGCTCCCTATGTGCCTGCTCTGTCCCAGTGCTGCTGCCGCTCCCTGGCCCATGATGATGCTGACGTGGCCTTGCATAGCCACACCAGCCCCATGCTCATCTCTGCTGGCTGCACAGGCTGAGTGTGCATCAGGAATTTGGCTGCTGCTGCTGCTGCTGCTGCAAGGTTCCCTGCCCATCCCTGGATGCTGCCCAGGGCACCCACCAGCTCCTTTTCCTGTCCAGGCTCCCATCACTTGGGTGTGGGACAGAAAAGCCAGGCCTCCCCCAGTGGATTTCTGGATCCACTTGGGGTCTGATTACAGCTTCTGTCCTGACACAAAAAGATGGGGTATCTCAAGAAGTTGGGGGACCACCAACATTGTCTTGCTAGTGACCCCCTTGGTATTGGAAGAGGAGACAGCCCTACCCCCAGAGTCCAGCTGGTGGTTAGACACAGCCCTGATTCTGTGGGACATCCCCAGAACA
The DNA here is from genome assembly GCA_013397515.1 of Upupa epops. Taxonomy (NCBI): domain Eukaryota; kingdom Metazoa; phylum Chordata; class Aves; order Bucerotiformes; family Upupidae; genus Upupa; species Upupa epops. Next base: position 54,089 of record VZRI01003311.1, read on the forward strand.
GGTTATGCAGCTCTTCCTCACCACCCAGGAGGAGTCGGAGCCAGGTGTAGAGGCAGAGCTGAGAGCAGCTCTCTGAATGTTCATGGTCCCTGTCAGGCAAAGCAGTCTGGGGTTCAGGGGTGACAAGTGCTCACCCAGCACTCTGTGGTCTGTAGGCACAGGATTTATGTTGGGCTTCATCATCTCCCCAGCCAGAGCCTCCCCCATGCAGGATCTGCCCCTCTTGCCTCCTCTGTGCTCTCAGCCAAGGTTAAAGGATGCTGAAGCAGTTCCAGAGATCAGATTTCCAGTCTCTTGCCTCATCATCTGCTGCTCAGCTCTGGCTTGCTCATGAGGATGAGCTTTTGCTGCTTCTGCCCAGCATGGATTAAAGCACTGGGGTCACCCTGGGGAATGCACTGGGTTACCCTGTACTGCCTGTGCTCCTGCCTGCGCCGTGCCAGTGCCATGACTGCCATTGCCCTTACCAAGGAACACACAAAGGTGAGAACAGTGCCTGCTCTCTGTCTTAAGGCAAAGCCATGGGCTGATGGGCTCACCATGATCCTGTTCACCAGGAGCCTTGGCAGGCTGCACTGCTGGGCTCTGCTGCGTTTCCACAACTCACCCCAGGAGAGGAGAAGCAGCAAGGTGTTGGGGATAAAGCAAGGCAGTTTACTCTGGGAGGTGAGGGGAACAAACCTTGGAAAAGCCTAACCAGGAACAAAGCTGGTTCTAGAACAGAAAAGGAAACGAAGAGAAAAAACCAAAACCAAGCCCAGGCCTTAATCATCTCCAGACTGTCTCTTGACAAGCGGGGAGCCAGGGGAGGGAGGGAAACGCTACTCTATCCAGCAGCCACCCAGAGCTGCAGCCTGTCTAGACACAGCCTTCCACGAATTCCTGCTGATAGCTGCCTGGGAAATCTCTGCTGGGGGCATCTGCCTGTGTTTGCTGGACATGGTCTCTTCCCAGCAGTGGGGAGGCAATGGCATCACCCTTTGTCAGGGCACCCTGGCTGGTGCCAAGGAGCCAGGGCAGACATAGGCAAGATCATACCATGATGGGAAACTCCATTGCTGGGCCAGGGACACTGGCCTTGTCATACTGAAGCCATCCCCATGTGCAGCATCCTAGTGTGCTGCTGCTGCACCCTCCCTGCACCTTCTCCAGAAGAAGCCACGAACAGCGGGGAGACTTTGAGGCACAGCAGGATGGGGACAGACTGGGTGGCCATGGTTGACCTGAAAGGTTTCAATGCTCTGGTTACTTTCAGTGTCCTTTTGCAGAGGGACACAGAGCCCATTTGGGATGCGGCACCATGTAGTCAGTACTGCTCCCTGGCTGGATCCAATGTCCTCCTGCCAGAGCTCAGCTGGTGGCTGTCCTGTGGAGTAGATGTCCTGCAGAGAATGGAGGCAGGAGGACAAGGCACCTTGCTGGCACATACCTGTAGGGCATGGTGTCCCCAGGTGACCCACCAGGAGAGGAGAGCCACTATGGACACCCTGGGAGAGGAGGGACAGCACTACCAAGACAGCACTGCATCCTGCCAGGGGCTGGTAGGGATAAGTCACAAACCAGAGAGTCCCCAGGAGCCTTTGCAAGGCCTAAGCTCAAGGCTGCCTAGGAACAGTCTTTGTGCTTCCCTTCATATAGGGCTGGCAATCCTGCCACTGCCCTCCCCACCAACCCCATGGCTGGGCCAGGGCTCATCTGCTGGCTCATGCAGCATGATTGCGATGGGCAGTCCCTGCTGTGGCTCCAGGCAGTCAGAGAAGCAGCAATTCATGCAGTGAACGACACATCTGGGGAAATGACTAGGACTGGGAGCACACCAGTGACGCTCCATGGGGTTTGTGTCCAGAGCAACACAACAACACCGGCTGGGCTGCTGTTAGGGACCCACTGGGGTACAGGATGCTCTGGCTGGCATCAGCAGCACCAGGTGGGATGGCTTCAGTACCCTGCAAGCCTCTCTCAGTGAGTCTCATCCCCATCCTCTCCACAGACTGTTTTCCCACAAAGTGGCAGCAGCACAGTGGCTGCAAGAGCTGAGCAGGCAGACTATGGCCTTGCTGTGTGAGGATCCCACTTGGGATTGCCACTGGCTTCCTGTTTTTCCATCTGAGATGTGCACATAGCAGAAAGCAGTTCCTCCCTAAGCTTCTGGGGAGCCTTTCCTCAACTCCAAGAAGGCTAGGTAAGCCCTGCAAAGCCTGTCCCTCAGGGCCAGAACAGAGATGTCAGGGCAGACTAGGGGGAACTTCTTTGGCTGCAGAGGCTACTCTGTCCACTCCTCACCAACTCTGTGCTCAGCAGGTTTCCACACTCCGTGACCATGCTCTGCTCTCCTCTCTCACTCCGTGGGCACAACACCCATGTGCCTGGGGTAAGGACACCCCTTCCTACCTCCCTGCAGCTGGTGAGGCTGAGCACCCCGTGGCTGGCAAAGGCTGGAGATGCTGTGATTCCTCTGCCTGTCCCTGCCCGAAGCTGGAGCAGGGGCCGTACAGTGCAGGAGCTCCCATCAGCGCCAACCACCCGGTGCCCACTTTTCCACGCAGCCATCGCGCCCGCCCACCCGCCCCCTGCACCCACGGGCACCTACCTGCCAGCCCATGCCCGCAGCGGGGCACCGCGGGGACGCGAGCACATGGCCACCACCTCCTCCTGGCACATTATAACCCGCCACTGGGACCCCGGCGGGGCCAGCCGGGGTTT
>VZRI01003311.1:58088-70248 GCA_013397515.1 Upupa epops
TTGGTGTTGCTCCTGTTCCCCCCACACTTAGGTACCACCTCAGCACCAAGCCCCTGCTATAGGATGCCCTTGCAGCACCTCTGAGTATCCCCCAGGACATCCCTCCCATGATGAGGACTTTAGACCCATACTCAGGCAAACCCAGCCTAGCTCTAGGGGTCTGAAGTCGTCTTTGGGGGGGCTGCAGTCATCTCTGGGCACGGATAGTGATGGAAACAAAGACCAGCTGGTTTGAACCAACTGTTCCTCAGTTGCTGGAGAAAACACCCACCACTGGAAAGGAGTGTGGGGAATTCACTGTGTGAGTTAGGGGAGAGAAGGAGAGGCAGCGGCTGGGTAGGCTGCTGTAGAACACGCAGACACAGCAGCTGGCTCTAGGGAGACCAACCAGAAGTGTGAGTCTGGGGACAGTGGGAAGCAGAACCAGGAGGAGTTAAACCAGCTGTGAGGTTCAGCTGAGGGGGGGAAGAGTCATCCTGCAGCCCTGCCAGCTGCAGGAAAGAAGGAGCAAAGAACCTGAGAGAGCTTTTGCATTACTATACATATTCTCAGATCTCTCCAGCCCCAGTACCCTGCAGCAGTGAGCACTGTGGCCAGGCCATCACAAACTAGGACCCACCACATGCTCAGGGGCCAGGATCCCCACTCTGCAGGGCTGGCAATCCAGTGCTGCTGAGTGGGGTGAGGACAAGGCTTGGGAAAGTCTTGGGGATGCTCAGTGTCTGCCACAAGAGCAGGGACTGGGGTGGCAATGCCTGGACCACGTCCAGACCTGAGGCAGAGACACCTGCAAAGTACCTGGGCAGGAAGGACTTCACTGAAGTGTGGAGTGGATAAACCCCTGCTTATTTCAGTCCCTGCATACATGCAGAGCCAGTGTCCCAAAGGCAGGGCAAGCTTTGATCTTGCCACAGGTCACAGCAGGTCTACTGGCAGTCACTGGGGTACGGGTCTGAGCTCAGGCTGGGCTGAGCGTGTGAAGAGATCTGCACAGAGCACAGCCCTTCAGCAGGAGCAGTCTCCTTCCCTTGCTGCAGACAAGCCTTGGTGCGTGATACAGATGCGGACAGCATGCGTGGCATGTCCCCAGACACACTGGGCTCCTTCTGGGCACAGAAACTGCCCATGCAGTGTCCAACTCTCACAACTCCTCACTGTCTAAGGCACCCCATTGGTATTGAGCTCATTCCCACCCCCTGCTCTGGGAGTGCAGCATGGAACCGGCATCTCCAAGCCCTCCATCCCCTCTCCCCACTGCATAGCCACACAGCCCTTGTGCTCAGTGAGCTGACGCTGAGCACAGCTAACTGCTGCCATTAAACAAACCCTATAATTAGAAACCAGGTTTCCTAAATGAAGTGAAAAATGTAACGTTAGCCTCTGTTTGTTCGCTGGATGCTGCTCTCTTGTTCCATGACCCAGAGGGGTCGTGCCCTGTGGTTTCTGAGAAGCCTTAATAAGGTAATGTTTAGGAGGTTACTATCTTTACAACTCTTGTCTTATTACAACTCCATAAGAAAAACATTTGGGGCAATGCAGGATTCCTTGGCGCTGGTTTGTTTTCGTTAGTCTTTTGCTAAGATGCTGCCCAGCCACCCCTCCTTACCACAGATTCAGTTTCGGTATCTTCACAAAAGTGATTTTTCTTCCTACCCCCTACTGACCTTCAGCCTCCTCTCCTGGGTGTGAGGGCCTGGGTGGTCCTGGGCAGCTGGGACAACCTCATCCTGGGGACTGCAGCCGTGCCTGGGGTGATGCCAGGGCAGGTCCCACCTTCCAAGAGCCCTGGGAGTGAGAAACCCATCTGCTTGCTAACAACCAATAACCAAAGTTACAGCCTTTTCATCTGCTGCTCAAGATCAGCAGGGGCTGCTTGGGGGCTGGCAGGTGTTTCTCAGATCATATATTATTACACCCCAAATCAGGCAACCCCTGACTCCCTTGCCACCATGCATGCGCTGTCTGAGTGGTGGGGGCAGGACTCTGTGATTAATGGGCAAGCTGGGCTGGAGCACCTCTGAAGGTGACCTTCAGGACTGGTCTGTGCAGCAGGGGATGGGAAGCAGGACAAAGCTCTGCCATGCCTTCCAGTTACTGGCTCAGCCTGGTGACCACTCCCCATGACCTTAGGGATCGCCACATGTGCTGCAGTGGCCACAGGGCCACAGGCAGAAGAGGGTTGACTTGAGCATGACTTGTCAAGGCAGATGTTGGTGCCACCATTGAGCTGTCCATTTACCTTCATCTTCTGTCTTGCCATGTGAACCTGGACACTTGCCTATGAGCAAAAGCCACCAAAGCCCGTCTTTCTCCTCATAGACCCAGAAGGCATTGCTGTCCTGGGCACAAGTCTCGCAGAACTCTCTCCACACCCATGATCAGGCAAGAGGGATAGCTGCAGGCCCCCTGTATGGGTCTGGAGGGCCAGCTTTCCCCTCAGCCAGGAGCTGGGATGCAGAGGGTGTCCTGGCAAGGCTGTCTCACCTTTGCAATCCACTGTGAAATACAGACACTCCTCCAAAGCACCCAAGGGGCTGGAATCCAAACACTGCACTGACTGCCTTCAGCTGTGGGGGGAAGCAGAGCTGAGTTACTTGGGAATTCAGCCTTGCCTGTTCTTGCTCTGTGCTTGTGAGGCACAAACAGCACAGAATGAGGCCAGGAGCCCAGAGTACTGGAGCACAAGGAGAAGAAACTCAGGGGACATTGTGGGAGCAGACCATGTCAGGCTTGGCTGGTTGATGACACCTGTGACCCATCAGATAGTGCCTTGGTTTCTGCCACCACCCTGACTGGAGAAGGCCTGGAGAGGTCTTACAAGAAGATGTAGAGCACCCAGAGGGGTTCTACAGGGTTGAGCATCTGTCCATACTGTGCCCTCACTCCCACTGCTCTTGTTCCTGCCAGTGCCACAGCAGGGCCAGCCGGCCATGGGGCAGCAGGAGCTGCTGGAGCAGCTGCTGTGCTGGACAGGGGAGGAAGGAAGCGGCTGTTTCCAGCCTGGAGTGTGAGAGAGCAGAATTTTTCCATCAGGTGCTCTGTCTCCCGGCGCAGAAGGCAAAAGAAAACAAAAGGCAGGAGAGGAGCAAGGCAGGAGAAACCTGCGCATCTGGATTGTGTAACCAGTGACATGCTGTAAACTCGGGGTGGCTGATGGATGTGCTGGCAGGACCACAGCAGGATGTGCTGGATGCACAGCCTCCCTCATACCCCGCCATCCCGGCGCTGTCAATAGCCGATCTCCCGACGCCTCTGGCCCCATGAGCCTGAAGCAGGGCAGACCAGGGTGCTGCTGGTCCCATGGCCCCCAGCCCCAAAGGCCAGCCCTGCAGAGCTCTGCCTTGCTGTGCCAGAGCCTGGCTGTTATCTTGGGTGTGTGATCCAAAGGACATGATTTACTGACGGCCCCAGCATCACCCAGCTCCTGCCTGAAGGGCTGTTGAGCCAGCAGGATTAGGGCTGTATAAATAATAGTGTCCAGTGATACAGAACTGAAGTGCAGCAAGAGCCAGGGGCTGCTGGCAGCTCATCTAGCCTCTCGCTGTGGTCACTTCTCCTGCTCACGGTACCCCAGTGTGGCTCTGTGACCATAACACCTACATTGGGTGATTGTTGTATTTGCCCCGGAAAACTCTTCCTGACAGGGTGGGGGACTCTGAGGGTGTGGGAGGGGACAGATCTGTGTCCAACTGCAGCTGTTCGAGGGTGAGCACCCACCCTGCTCAATGCCCACAGTGGATTTCCAGACACCTCTGCCAGCCAGGCTGTAGCTCTGTGTTTATGCAATGGCAGGAGCTGGCAGAATTAAGCACTTTTTGTTTTTCCCTTTTTTGAGAACGGGGAGTTTTAATTCCCACCAAACAATGTTCTTTTTCCAGCAAGCTTAAAATAAGCCTTTTTGGCCCAGGCATCTTTGGAGCTGCTTATGCACTGCACTGGCCTTTGTGCAAATATGGACGTGATGCTGTGCTGACAGCTTGGCCGGGAGATACCTGCCAGGGGGGTGTTGGGACCCCACGCTGGCCCCCAGTGCTGGCAGCTCTGGTTCCAGCCTTCCTTGCTGCAGCGCTCTGGTGAGGCTGGCTTGCTGGAGCACACTTTTGTTGAATGAATGGAAAATGTTGCTCATGTAAAGACAGGAGATGCTGAAGCTGCACCTCAGCCACCACTCCAGCTACATCTGCCTGGGGTGTGCTCAGGGGTGTTGGGAAATCCCATGGAGGCTCTGGGCTTGGGAGCAGCCTGGTGCCTGGAGAAGCAGCCATGCTGTGCAGCACGGCACCAGCAGCGATGCTTGTCCACTGCCTGCCACAGGCGGAGTGGAACAGATCCTGTGCTCATGCCTTGCATCTGGGCAGAGACATTCCTGCCCATGGAAACAGGCAAAAAGCTATTTTCTGCCAGCGAGCAAACTGTGGGCTGATCCCCCCTATTCCCTTACCTTACCAGTTGTGAGCTCTGCATCATGATCCCTGGCCAGCATATCCCTCCACCTGCACCCTTCTACTTTGGGCTGTTGGGCTTGGCTGACGCTGGGAATTATGCACCTGAGTTCACTCAGGGCAGGTAGAGCCTATCTTCACACCTCCTCCTGCCCTGTCTGGGGGCCTGTTCCTGCTCTCCATGCTCTGCTTTACCTCCAGGTTTCCCAGGGCAGTAGGGCAATGTAGTCACCACCCAAAGGCACAGCCCCTCTCTCTCTCAACTCTGGGTAATCCACTCCCAGGAGCCCACTCCCTCATATTCCCCTCACAGAACTAACCCCAGCACAGGCTCGTGGACCCTATAGCCCACCCTGTGACAGGCTGGAGACAGGAGCTGGCCATGTACCAGTGCAGAAAATCCGCCCGCCCCCATCTCCCCCTAGCTTATCAAATTTGGCCATGTCTGAAAAGCCCTGGTTTCCTTTTCACCAAAAAAGATCAAAACCGGGTAATTGGCTGCTGGCGCGGATGCCTCTGAGCCTCTCTCATGTGTAAACAGCATTGCCGAGCGCTGACACAACGCAGGCGGCCATGACACAGGCAGGCGGCCACGGCACCCTCTGGGTGCTCTGGGGCTGCTCCCTACACCTTCTTGGGGGATCACAGAGTAGGGGTGACATGGCTAGGGCTGGACCAGGCAAAGGCTGTCTCAGTACTCCAGGAAAGCCGAGTGGCAGAGGACTGATGCAGCAAAAGCAGGTGGCTGTGGTCATCTGCAACAGGTTCCTGAGGTGATAAAAGCAACTGGGCACATGTCAGCCTCACCCAACGGGACGGTAAAGGCTCCAAACTGCAGAGGGGCTGTCCTTCAGGATGTCACTGCAGACTGTGGCAGCCAGTCAGGGTTCCCTACTGCAGCCTTAGGATGGTGGAGCTGGGAGGAGGAGAAGGGCTGTGTGAACTGGGGGTGCAGCAATTTTGCCCTATTTGCATGGTTTTCTAGAGGACTAGTTTATGGACTGGGAAAAGGATATGAAAGTTTCTCACCATCCTAACAACCACAAGGTCTTTCAAACCCCTGATGATGTACAGTGAGGTGAGAGGGAAACTCCTCCACATATAGTGCTGCCACAAGAACTGGCGCTGCTGGGGATGGAGTGGCAAAGGGCAGGTGGAAAGCGACGAAGACAAGTGAGGCAGCTCCCCCAGAGCTATCTGGCCTCCAGCGCTATCAGGCCTAAAAGGATAAAGGGACCTTCCAAAGGCGTTGGGGTTGTCCATGAGAAGTAGCAGCCGGCACCCCTCCTCCTACTCCCACAGCTGGTGAGGCTGGAAGGGGGAGGTGGAAGAGAAGGAAAGATGCAGGGACAGAATGAGGGATGTAAGGGGGGCTGGAGGGACGAGAGGAGGGATGCAGGGGAGGAGAGATGCAGGGAGGCGGAAGGCAGATCAGTGCGGAGGAGGGACGCGGAGGCTGGCCGTGCGGTGGGCTGGAGGACAGCACCATCGTGTGGCACAGACGCTGCCTGGCCGCAGGGACCGAACGGCCCAGGGCGAGGGGTCTGCAATGCCGGGCTGCTGTAGTCCCCTCTGAGAGAAGCCCCTTCCGCCCATCCCTGAGATGGGGAACCACGGCCGCAGCCCCGCACCTCAGTCTCCACCCCGCAGCCCCCCCCTGTATCCCGGTGGGTGGTCCCGTTAAGGCAGAGCAGCTGGGCATGGGAGGCAACAGTACTCCATCACCAGCATCCACCACCCTGCAGCTCTGGGACCTAGTCCCGAGATCAGCCGAGAGCGGGGCTGGCATGTCCCCTCTGCCAGGGCTGGGGGAGGTTTGAGGACAGACATACCAGGCAGGGGTGCGGGACGGGTGGGTGCCATCACCTCACCGCTGGGAAGAAGGGTCTGGTGACTCCCGGGGGCTGCAGCGCTGCTGGTGGACACAGATAAGGGATAACCCTCAGCTGTCCCCGCTGGGACAGGAGAGCCCAGGCTGCCTGCACACCCTGCTGCCCGCTCGGGGCGAGTCATCCCTTCAGCCCAGTAGCCATGTCCCTCTTGGCCTCAGCACGACCGGTGGCACCACCCGAGCCCAAACCTTCCTGAGGGCAAGGTGTTGCTCAGCGAGCCCCTCTGCCCTGCCCGCTCCATAAGGGACCCAGTGCCGAGCCTAGGCACAGCCGCTGGCCCCGAGGAGGCGGCGGGTGGCCGAATCCCAGACCACGCTGGCCCCCTGCCCTGCTGGCACCTCGGGGACCGGACACACCTCCGGCAGAGCGGAGCCGGGGGCTGGGGCTTTCCCTTTTTAGCTGCCCGGCTCCTCCAGGGCCAGCCACACGGCAGGACAGCGGCTCCTGGGCGGCGATGGAGCGCGCTCCGAGCCTGGTAGGTGGCTGCGCAGCGGCACAGGGCTCGCCCCGCGCTCTCCTGAACGCAATCACTTTCTCCCTTGTTTACGGGTGGCCACCTGGGCTCGTTTGCTTCGGAGATGCCTGGTGTGGCCTGCCCGACCCATCGCCCCCGCGCCTGACATCGCGAAGATGCAGTAGCCGCGGGGAGTGGAGCCGCGACGGTCCCGAAACACAGTGGGAAACAGCCGCAGCCCAGCGCTTCCTGTGCCAGGGGCAGGGCTGCGGGCCGCGCAGGGTATGGGATACGCAGGGTGCGTGACGGATAGGTTTCGCGATGGGCAGAGTATTGGACGGGCAGGGTGCGGGACTGCCTGTGGCCCGCTGCAGGGACATGAATAGCAGGGAGCAGGACTACAGAAAGCAACTTTGTTCGCTGCTGGGCAGCCTGCCGGGTGTCAGCACAAGGGAGCTCGTCCCGGCGAGGCCAGAGGGAGAAGGGAAGGAAAAAGCATCTTTTCTCTCTCGCGGTTCCTCAGAGCACAGAGGGAGGGAGAGGAGGGTTTGGATAAAGATCTCATTCTTGACTGTCTCACCTCTAAAGCTCCTTTTAGAGTAGAGCCTGCCCAGGTACAGCCTGAGCTCCCAGCATGGAGCACCTCCGGGTGGGTAGGTAAGGGCACAGCTCAGGCAGCATGGGCACTTTGGGCAAAGCAAAGAGCCAGCTACAACAAGGGTAAGGGGCTTTGCAGCCACATGCTGGGGCTTGGTCTAGGAGTTCACCATGACCATGTGCCCACTCCTCCTGTAAACAGCCCTGATGTACTCTGCCGGGTCTCACTCACATGCCACCCCAAAGTCCTGCCATCACCCAGTGACTCAGGCAAGGCAGCAGTGATCCATTTCCACTCCAGCTCTGTGGCCTAGGTAGCCACACTGTCCTCCTTCCTCCTTAGCTTCTCCTCTGCATCTTCACCTTCGCCATGGTCCTGGTCCCCGAAGCAAAGGACCAAAGCAAGGCAGCGAAGGGCAGGAGAAGGGGCCTGGCACGGCCCTCCACTGCCACTCCTGCCCTTGCCTGGGCACCAGATGATCCCTACACCACCATGCCAGACTATGAGCACAGCATCCAGGACATGGTGCGCCAGCTGAGGAACAGCTCTGAGCCAGGCGACACCAAGTGCCAAGTCAACCTGAGGCTCTGGAGGTCCAACCGGAGGAGCCTGTCCCCCTGGACCTACAGGTGAGCTCGGGGCAGAGATCTTGGGGACATGTGTGGTGCCTCTGTGTCAGCAAATGTTGCAATAGCCACAGCTCTATCTCATCATGAGGCTGCAGTGTCTGCTGAGGGTTGTGATGTTGCACCCCATTTCACCCTGCAGAGGCACTGTCCCCAGCTGCTCACTGCCCTTCATCTCACCACCTCTCCAGCCTTATCTTGCTTTCGCTCCTCCAGCATAAACCACGACGCAACACGTATCCCAGCAGACATCCCTGAGGCCAGATGCCTCTGCACTGGCTGTATCAACCCCTTCACGATGCAGGAGGACCGCACCATGGCCAGCATTCCCATCTACAGCCGGCTGCCTGTCCGCCGGATGCTCTGTCACGTGCCTGGCGAGGTGGGGCACAAGCCCTCTGGGAAGAAATGTCATAAGAAGTACCAGATGGTCATGGAGACCATTGCTGTGGGTTGTACCTGCATCTTTTGAGCTTGCAAAGCTAATCCCTGCAGCCACCCACAGGCATCTAACCAGCTTGCTCTTGCTTCCCAAGCTTGCCCAGCCTCCTGGGAGTGGGTCCCTCCAGGTGAGCATCAGAAAGTCCTTCCAGGACCCCTCTATACTGGGCTAGATAGCCCAGGGAGCAGGGCAAGTGGTCTGCAATTTGGGCAGCTTCTGTGGCCTTCAATAAAGCACATCGCTGGACCCTGTCTGAGATGACTGCCTCAGCCTGTCACACTGTCCCCCTGGCTCTACCCACCCAGGGCTGCATGCTGCTCAGCATTCTCCCAGTGAGGCTCCACTGCCCCTCAAAACACAACTGAGCCTCAGGCTCAGGGAAGTCTGGACATCCCTGGAAACAGGGAGCACCCAACGACAGGTAACTCCCTGCAAACCACAACCTCAACACCCATCCTGGAGCCAGCTCTAGTTTGGTGGGGGCAGTCTCCCAGGCAGGAGAGGCTGCAGCAGCTCACCTAGTGGGACCTATCTACTGCTAGTGTCAGCCAGCCTCATCCATGACAGCCCCCTGAGGTCCCTCCCCAAAACATGCACAATGATCCTTTCTCATAGGAAAAGGCACAAGCCCCTTCCCAGTAGGACCTGGGGAGGGGGAATGGGGAAAATGAGGCACGTGGCACAGACACACAGCAACACTGGCAGGGACTGTATTCCTCAAGGTGAAGCACATTTGTGTCATCTGAAACACATCTTCTTCCCTTCTCCCTCAACCCCCTGGTGTCCCCAAGGCAATAAATACTTTCCAGGCCATCACATGCAGACACCACTACCTCCCCTGTGCATCACAGCTCAGTCTTCACCTTGTGCATCAAGTCCTTCTGATCGATTTTCTCCAGGTCCTGATGCCAGCGGTTGTAAGCCAACAGGGCCACATTTTTGGCTGCCACTGCTATCATCTCCATGGAGCTGGCCACCCACTCCACACCACTGAGGTAGAAGAGGTTTTCATGGAGCACAATGGGTGGGAGGGACTTGGTGGCATCATAACGGGGATACGCCGGCCACTCTGTCACCTGCACCGAATAGTAGGACTTGAAGAGGGTCTTCAGCTGCTGCTTGTCCAGCGGCTGCTGGGAGAGGACACGCCACACCGCAGCTTCCTGAGGCTGCTTGCGTCGAAAAGCTGCCGAGATGTTGACAGGACAAATGTTGTCCATGGCGTTGAAGAAGAGGTCAGGGGTGTCAGTGGTCAGGATGCTGGAGAATGGAAAGAGCTTGGGGTCTGGGAAGCCAAAGTAGGAGGAGTTGAGGTATCCATGCACCACGGAGGTGACGGAGGGCTGGAAGGCTCCAGGGAAGTCAGTGATGGGTGGCTCAAAGTTCTCAAAGGTGAAGTTGCTTTTGCTAGGGTGCAGGGGAGTTGTCACAACAACCATGTCATAGAAAGCTGAGCCCTGGCCTTCGCTGCCCTCGTAGTGCACCTGGTACAGGGCTCTCCCCTCTGAAAAGAGATGATGGACAGTGAGGAGTAGCCCTGAGCACCAAACGGTAATGCCATAGCCCTCTTTAGCATGGCCTCCAATCCCTCGTTGTCCAGTACACACCAGTGCTGAACCATAGAAGCCGATTGTTATGGATGAATTGCTGATATTTTAGGGCAGTTGGAAAGAACATTTTATCAACCTGTGGAAGAAAGTTTCCAGAGAAGCCAGTCCTAGGGGGGAAAGAAGGACTGGGGTGGCACAGACCATCCCCCAGCTATCCAGCCCTTCTGTTGCACTGGGTGGGGGACTAAGCCTGCAACAAGAATGGTGTCGTCGAAGAGACTGGAGGGATCTCAGAAGGGAGAGGGAACCTCAGGGCTGAGGTCTGTATTGCAGAGCACACACACTGGATCAGAGAAAGGGACGAGATAAACAGATGCCCAAGCCCTCACCCAAATGATTTGGTACTGGAATGTTCTCCAGCATCCCAATACTCTCTCTGTCCCAGTACTACCACCAACCTTCTGCCCCAGTGTGCCCAGACCAACCTCCAGGCTGGCAACAGCCAGCATCCAGGCTTACCTGAGCTATGCAGGGACACACCCGTCACCCTGGCTGGGATGATGCTGGCTTTGGTCAGCTTCAGCAGACCTGAACACACCAGCCTGTTGCCTCCTTCCACTGCCCAGGTGCTGCCCTGGGCTCCTGCCAGTGACATAGCTCCTGGGAAAGGAAGAGGAAGCTGGCTCTACAACCTACCCACAGAAGGGAGGCAGGGAAGAACAGGGGGGACAGGGGGTTCCTCAGTTTCACCTGCAAAGGCGGGCACCAGCACTGACTGCCCGTAGCTGGAGCGCAGGACAGCTGCGATGACATCGTCCACGAAGCGCTGTGTGACACCCACCTCCAGCAGGGACTCAGCAACTGAGCGCTGTGTCATGTTGACAAAGACATCACCCCCCAGTGAGCGCAGCATCTCCTCCAGGGTGGAGAAGGCGTAGCCGTGAGCCTGGTACTTGTAGATTCTGGAGGGGACAGGAGTGCGGGGCTTATGGTGATGCCCCTGTGCCAGGGTAGATCCCGTTTTCCCCCAGCCAGATTGGCAACCCTACCTCATGAACTTCTCCATGACCTCCTCCACCCACATCTGCAGCCGCAGGAAGCTGATGCCATAGTGCCACCAGAGCCGAAAGAGGTTGAGCAGGTACCAGTCAGTCTCCTCCAGGACGAAGTGCTCTCCGCTGAATATGGCGCTTTTCCCTGCCACCTCACGCCGGTGCTTAAGACCTGTGGGGAGCAGAGGGGCCTCACTGGGCTGGCACACCATCTCAGGGCTGGCCAGTGCCAAACCACCAGACTGGGAATGTGGGCAAAGCCACTCTTGGGAGGAGCATCAGGGAGCAAGACCCCAGGGCACTGGAATCCCTCCCAGATCCTGCATGTTGGGGCATCCCGTGGAGCTGCTGCTGTCTACTGAGACAAACTGGTGGGAATTTGTGAACAACTCCCCCGTGCTAATTCCACTAGGACCCTTTACCCTGATGTTCTCCACCCATCCATTTCTCCTCCAGGGCACAGGCACAGCAAGGGGGTCACCACATCCCTAGGGTGCCCCGCAGTACCCCAAGCACATGGTCAACATGTACCAGCAGCAGCTGGGCCCCAGCACACCTACAGCGAGAGTCAGGACTTGAGGCCACAGCAAATTCTAGGCTGGGCTGACGGTGAGTAGGTGCTGCTGGGTGGGCTTGCATGCAGCCCCATGCAGCCAATGGTCTCAGGGTAGGGGGCCATGGAAACTGTGGGGTGCCTGCACTCACCCAGAATCTTGACAAAGTCCTGCATGTGGAGGCTGAGGGCGTGGATGGAGGCTGCCCGGCTCTCATACTGCTGCTTGTTGACGGTGACAGTGCCCAGGCGCCCGCCCACGGCCGCCGGCTCGAACACGTCCAGCTGCACCTGCGGCCCGAAGTGCTGCTGCAAGAAGTAGGCGACGGCCGAGCCGCCCAGCCCAGCGCCCACCACAGCTGCGGGACAGCAGGGCGAGGGGTCACCGGCGGGGCCCGGCACGGCAGCAGGTACTGCTGCTCCCCGCCCGCACCCGCGGGTCCCTTAGCTTGGGGAAACAGCGGCGTGGATGCATCCTCGCACGCTGTGCTCCTGCCGCTGAGCGGGTTCGGTGCTCCCCTCTCCCCGCCCCCGAGGCAACCAGGGTGCTG
>VZRI01003311.1:70260-82362 GCA_013397515.1 Upupa epops
GGCCCGGCCCGGAGGAGGAGGAGCAGCGCGGGGTGGGGGCGACCCAGGCCCCGCAGGATGCCGGGGTGGGTTAGAGGGGCTGCGGTCTCCCTTCGCTGGCGATAGCAAAAGCAGCAGCAGAGCTGTGCGGAGTGAAAGAGGAGCGGGTATAGGACACTCCCCCACGAACGGGGCTGCTGCGACTAGACTCATCCTGAGCGAACAGTACCGAGGGGACCCCAACACCCACAGGTGCGGTGGCACTAACCACCCCAGGCACAACCCCAGTGCTCCCCGTTCGCGCACCCAGCAGGGCCTGCTCGCAATCAGCCCAGCCTAGGATTTGCGCTAGCTCCCCGTCATGGCTCTCTCTGCAGGTGTGCTGAATGAGCTGCTGCTGCTGGCCATGTGCTGCTGGGTGAGGGCACATGGTGCCCAGTAGCGGTGGAGTGGAGCAGGTTGGGTCTTGCATGGCTTGTGCACCAGCTTGTGCTTGCACTTTCTGCCCTAAGCAAAACCAGATGCTCCGTCAACAAAGGCTTGTTCTGCGAGATCATAGAATAATTATGGCTGGAAAGGACCACCAGGATCATCAAGCCCAGCCCTCATCTTAGCATCTCCCTAACCCGTAGACCATGGTCTGAAGTGCTAGATCTACCTGCTTTCTAAACACACCCAGGGATGGTGACCGTACCACCTCCCTGGGCAGGCTGTTCCAGTGTCCAACCACTCTCTTCAGTAAAGAACTTCTTCCTAAGATCCAATCTAAACTTCCCCTGGTGTAATTTGAGGCCATTTTCCCTTGTCCTATCATTAGGAATTTGGGAGAAGAGACCAGCAGCAGCCACCTCTAATCTAAACAACCCGAGTTCTGTCAGCTGCTAATCATAGGGCCTGTTTTCAAGACCTCTCCCCAGTGTTGTTGCCCTTCTCTGGACCTGCTAAAGCACCTCAGTGTCTTTCTTATGCTGTGGTGCCCAAAACTGGACCCAGTACTCAAGGTGTGGTCTCATGAGTGCAGAGTACGGGGACACCATCACCTCCCTATCTGTGCTCGTTACACCATTCCTGTTACAGGCCAGGATGCTACTGACCTTCTCGACCACCTGGACACACTGCTGGCTCATGTTCAGCCAACACCTTTGGGTCCTTTTCTTCCAGGCAACTCTCCAGCTACCCTTCCCCAAGCCTGCAGGGCTCCTGAGGGTTGTTGTGACTGATCCCATGTGGAACCCTGGTGCTGCTCAGACTAGCAATGAGCAGAATCCTGGAATGGGTGGAACGTGTGATTTCAGAGCCAGAGCCTGCTGCAACCCAGGACTGGCAAGTGATCAAGTGACAACATTTAGTTTGAAAATCTATTGTCTGAACACAATACAAGTTGTTTCAGAGCTTCTGCTTAGGGAGCACGGACAACCCCAAAACTCATGTGTGAGCACTGCCATTCATCAGCTTACCCAAGTCCTTACAATGGCAGTGTGGGCCCACAAGGATGGGAAGGTGATGTTCCCAAAGCAACTTAAATACAGTCAGCACACAAGCTTCTTTGCAGCATGCCTCAGGTTTTAACAGGCTCTTACTTAACCAGCCTGATTTCAGCACAGCTGTGGGCAACAAGAAATCCGGCCCTGCTCCCCATTGCCCTCCACTCACAGCAGGCTCGGCCCTGCTTGCAGGCATTCTGCAACACTGTGCCGGGAGCAAAATGTTCACAAGCTCCAGTGCTCTTCTGAAGTTGGAGGCAGCTGTGGTTTGCAAACTCCCAACTCACATTGTTGCTGCAGAGAAAAACCAGCAGAGCTAGAAATTACTAAGGCGGCTGCAGGCAGCACTAATTCCTGGTCTGGCCTAGTTAGTGAATGCTAAGCAATGCCACAGCATTTCACGCAGAATGAGGAACAGCCCTGCAATAGGACATAACCTCTGTGATCAAAAGGGGACTTTGCTGGCAGATCTTTGGCATAAAAATTCAGATCTTGCCCCACAAAGGCCATTTGTAAAGGTTTGTCCTAGTGAAAGGTGCCCGGTGGTGTTCAGAACCTCAGGAGGACAAGGCGAGTAAGGTCTGTGACACGGCTCCACTGTTACAGGACAGATGCAAAACCAGGAGGCTTGGATGTTTTTACAGAGACACAGGAAAGGAGAATGAGAGCTGTCACAACCCCACCCCTACAGAAAAGCCTGCTCTTTTCTCCCAGTCTCTGAAAACAACCTGCCTGTGGATACCACAGGTGCTAATACACACTGTGTATTAATCCACTCATCATCGAGCTGCTGCTGTACAGCTCACACACGCAGGGGCAAAAATGCAACAAAGTGAGCTGTGAGGCACCAGAATGGCAAAAATAAAACCAGGTATGGAGATTTCACTGCTAGTGGAGTTCTGCAGGATGAGCCACCACCAAAGACAGGCAGAGAGCACCTCTCCACACAAGGGTCCATGAGGGCGTTTACTAAGAACAGACACAGCAGTGGGTATGGAGGTATCAGAGGATAACACACATGGGCAGTTTATCAGTGCAGAACCCCCAACTACTCACCACAGCCCTTACCTAGACAACTGGATCAGGAATAGTGAGAAACCTCTCAATCCACAGGCCCACCCCATCAGAGAGGCGATGGAATGAGCAGCAGTTTGGGGCATAAAGAACAGAACAAGAAGTAACTGCAATTCTTTTTTATTATCAAATGGGCAGTATCTGGACATCTAAAGAAGATCAGCCCTTTTCAACACCAACTCTAGTGTTGTTGTCTGATAACCTGCACCACTCCCCCACTACAGTCTTTGTCTTTCAAACAGCCAGAACCTTTGGATAAACAGAGAGCCCAGAAACACAGACAGACAATATTTACAGGTTTCACACCAACTACATGGACACTAGGTTTTTGGAGACCAGCAATGCTTTGTTCTTTTGACTTTGCAAGTAATATCAAAACACATAGAGTTTAAAAATAAAAAAAATACTACAATATTCACAATATAAAACTTAAATACATTTTTTTTAAATTAAAGGACTGCTAACAGCTACAGATTTATGGTGGCTGCTTCTTTCAAGAGGAGCTATGCTGACGAAGCACTGACGAGTTAAGGTTCACAAAACAACATTTACATTCAGCACTGCTCCTGCTGAGTTAAGATGCTGCCACGTTCATGAGACAGTGCTACTGGAGCCTCAACTCGAACACGTCCCACTGACAGGGTCAAGGTCACAGATCAGAGCAGAAATGCAGGCCCACATACCACCATCACACGCGTCTCAGCCAGCTGTCTTCATCCCAGCTCCAGCTCTCCACTTCACTGCTGGGCAAAGAGTGGAAATTACACTTCCTCTCCTATTCTGCTCCTGCTAACATATCCCTCTGTTGTATTAAACAGTCATTGAATAAAGTGACTGGAGAGAAAAAGCTCACATCTCCCTGGCTTAACTGTGTAGTGGAACCACCCCAGCAGGACTCTGCCTGACCGTGCTGAGTGTGCAAGCTTTACCCAGACAGAGCAGACCAGGGAGGAGGAACCCGGGAAGGGGAAACTGAATCCACCCTTATGCAATATCCACAACAAGAGAGATTATTAAGTGTGCTTGAAAGGCAAGAGAAAGCAAATTCTGCCTAGGAAATCTGGATCCTGTGATGGAATCCAGGTTTGGTTATTTCATTTCCACTTCATCATTCAAAAGGAGCAGGAAGCAAGACAAACAACAGCTACAGTATTTATCTCTTTGGTAACTTCTGTAAAGGAGTCTCTAAGCAGTGGGTTCCTCTCACAGTAATCATCATAAAAGCCCAGCAAGGTCCTGTAGAGATTTCATGGGCTGAAAAAACAGGGGCATGAACTGAACTTGCCTAAAACTACACTGGGCCTGTGGGAGGGTGGGAAAGCCTGCAGAGGTACTGGATCACTCACATTCCTGCTCCAGTACCTCAGCATAAGCAGACTCCAGGTAGACAAGTGGAATCAACAGCCTCTGAGTACAGACAGGAGGTCTGGAGTCCAGTTTGGGGGATTTCTTTAAGGCAAAATTTAGTTTTATTTTCACAGTTGAGTGGTTCTGTGGATCAGTTTAGACAGGATTTGGGTCCCGTAACTTCTGTTCACACACTACATTTCAATCCTGTTCAGGTAAGCTGCAGCCTTCCTGCCACAGAAAACTACCTGCTGTTTAAAATGCCTTTGCTTTTGTTTAGTTCCTTATAAACAAAGTTTCACATTCAAAGTAATTTTCCAGGACCATCTCTGCCCTCACACTGCAAAAGGATAAAGCAGGGGCTAAGAGGCAGCAGAAACCCACCACTCCTTCCAGATGAAGATGGTTTCCTCAGAACAGGCCAGAGTCTTGCAGCACAACAGCAAGACTTGTACAGCCACGTTGTAGATTTTACCTGTTCTTTGTTTTGAGTAACAGTGCTAACAGGTGACCCAGCTGGCCATAGTTCCAGAAAACAATGGACAGGAAATCCCCCTTACCTCTGAAATGCCCAACAAAGTGACAAAGCAAGAGCCCTGAAGAGGATTGTCCAAAGAGATCTAGTGCAAAGTACCTGCCTGAAAACTCACCACAGAGACAGAAAAACACACTTCTGAAAGCATCTGTTGCTGTGGCATCCACACACAGCTGTCACTAAAGCAGCTCATGTGGAGTCTACCAGGAATGTGTCTTCCTTAACCTTCTGCAGTGACAACCAACTGGCTGCACAGCCTCTCCAGACAAAAGACTGTCAACAGTTGCTAACTGAAGGCTGCTATAATCTTCAAGTCCACTACTAAAGAATTTAGTTGCAGACAACTGAAGCCTGCAAAGGAATGGGAGAAGAACAAACTTTCTTCCAAACCAGTGATGACACTCACCATAGGCAGAGTTTCTGGAAGCAGATCTCAAGTAACTGTCAAGCTGTGCATCCAACTCCAGGCAGGAATTAATGAATCAGTAACCATTCCTGCCTCGGTTTTGTGTAGTGCAGACCACATGCTGGTTTATGTAACTCTACCATCACTGTACTACTTGCTGCTCTGTAAAGGGTTAAATTCTGACCTTACTCGGTCACAGCATCTTTTCAGCTCAGATAAACGGCCTCCCAGGCAAAAGGAACACTGGGAAATACATCTGCCACACCGTGGCCTTCAACCAAGAGGATGGCCTGAGGTCAGCTTTCACTTCCTCAGCCTTCTGCTTCTTCTCTTGCTTTTCTTGTCACTGCTGCTACAATCGATTTAAGGGCACTTGAGACTTTTAGTAGGAAAGATTTTTGTCCTTGTGTCAAAACCTCAAAGGGTTAATATTTACTATGATCATGAAAAAGTAGAATCTGAATGTGAACTGGAATTTAGTGTCATCCAAGTACCGTTACTGGAGATCTGAGAAAACAGAACAGTCCAGATTCCCTGCTTAAGGGCACATCTCCATTTTGCCAGCAGCTGCAACAAAGAGTACACAGTTTATCAAGCTTGAAAGCTGCACAGATACCCACCAGGGACAAGAAATGACTCTCCTCTAAAATACACTTTTTGGTTGGAGAAAAAGAGACTGAAGAACAATTTTCTTGCTGCTGTTTTCCCTTCACAAACAAGGAGGCCCAGTTGAAATTTTACCTGGAGATCGATTATTAAGATGTTAGTCTGACCTAACAACTGAATTCTCTTTAAAACCTTGTCTCTAGTCACTAGAAACAGGACAGACATTTCATTAACTTGGGATCATTTTCCTGAAGTGACAGAAGAAAAAACCTGTCCCTAAATGTCATTTCAAGAGATTATCTTAATCCTCACCTGAGTAGTCTGGGGACGCAGGAAGACACCAAAAACAGCCTGATAACAATACTCAGCCCTTCGGGCTTTTCATCTTCTGAGGGTGTTGCAAAGAACAAGCCTCATCATGTCCCTGTGAGGTAGGTCAGTATTATGTTCCCTTAATGCAGATATGGAAACTGAGGCAGAGAAGTTCCTTTCCTGGAGGCCACTGAAGGAGTCTGTCTCAGAGACTGAACCAGGACATAGGATTCCTTAGCTCTGAGAGTTTTCTTCTCTCTCCTGTATCTCCCTCTCTTCCACACACAACTCTAAATGGAGAAATGAGTGATGGAGAGAGGGGCTACAGTGCCATGTTTCTGACAAACAGCAGGACTCCTAGTGCTACTCCACATACTCCAAGAAGGATTATTAAATAAACAAGTACCTCAGAATTAATGGCAAAATGACTGCACACATTACAAAGAAGCCAACATACAATACAAATTGAGCTTAATAAATAAGTAAAGACATTTAGCTGCAGCTGTGATTGGGATGCTGAGGGGGCTCAGCTCAGTTAAGGTCCCAGATGCCAGTGGGTCAGCCCATGTCATTCCTGTGACTCTACGGCCACACCAACGAGTGCGTGTCTGATGGTGCGACCATGGAGTTTGTAGCCATCCTGAGTCACCAGCGCAATTGTGCCCGGTGGCATTCCCTCAGCTGGGACATGGCAGACTATTTCATGGTCGTATGGATCATACTTGCCACCAACAGGGTTCATCTTCTGAAGGCCATGTTTGGCAAATACACTTTGCAATTTGGCCTCTATAAGAGAGAGGCCTTCATAAATTTTCTTGAGGGTTGGATTTGGATCGCTAGGCTCTGCTTCTTCTGCAGCATTCTCGGCAGTCTTCTCCAAGATATCAGCTACCTCCACAAGGTCCCTGCAGAAACTCTGGATCCCTACAGGCGCAAAGAAGCAACAAGTAAATAAAGGACAGTTTACAGAACACAGAAATTGACAGTTCCAATGACAGGCTGAGTCACAGCAGTTTGAAAGCACCTTTAAAGCTGCTCATTGATTCGAACCCTTACTTTAGAGAGCAAATGGTTCTTCTGCATGCTGTAGCCAAAGGTTATAGCGTTACAGCAGTAGTAAGTAATCTGATGGCTACCCAAATCAAGGTATTAGTATTTAACTCCAAAAAGGTACTGCAACTAAGATTCGTGATTTAGGACACTGATTCACCCTCTCATGCAGTCCATGACACACAGCTTGAGGCTGTTTCCTCTTGTCCTATTGCTTGTATTTGGGAGACCAACACTTACCTTGCTATAACCTCCTTTCAAGTTTTCCTCTTGCATCGGGATTTGTTTTAATGCTCTACAGACCCCCAAAGTCTCACTCTGAATAGATAAGCTAATTCTTATTCAAATCTGAAGTCTAATACATATAAAATTCAAAGAGCTGAAAAAAAACCCTCTCAAAACCAACGGTGCTGATTATCCCAAAACCCAATAGCCATTTTATAGCACAATGGGTAGAATGGTAAGAAAAACACAGTACGTCTGATTTCATAGCTACTAGAATAAACTAACAAAAACCTTCCAAGATTCATGAAATTGTGGAGAATAACAGATTCTACGAGGTGGTGCTGACTGAGTGCAGTGACTGAACAGCAGTTGCTTCCCTGTTCACCTGCTTCTGTTGCCAAAGCTACAAATTCAGCTCGCTTCATTGATGCTAAAATATTTCTTACATGAGTTTTAAAGAACATCTGATACAGGAATTGACACACTTTGTCCCAGGCAGGATCTGCTTCATAAATGCTAGTGCAGAGGAAAAGTTTTTAACACACTAAAGGAGATCAGAGTCTGATGCCACAGTTAGGAGCACAAAATACATCCTGCCAGAGCCAACTGTCAGCTTACAAAAGAGCCTAGAATTTCAGCTAAGTCAGCAGAACCACAATCATCTGCGCTGGAAGTATTTTATAAAGAAAAAAATTAAATTAAAAAACCAAAATTACAAAGCAGTCACCAAGGAAAACCTGGTAGAACACAGCTGGACACACAGGAAAAACAGCAAGTAAGCCCAGACACCAAGAGCCCAGGCCAAGCACCATGCCAGACCTTACAATGAACGAGGGCAGGATGGGGGGAGAGAAAAGCTGTTGATCAGCATTTTACGCTCAGGCAGCCAGGCCAGCACTGTATACACACTCTGCCCCACTCTGCTTACCAAAGAGCTTGGCATCTTCCACAAACTTCTGCGTTCTCCTCCTGACATTCTCAGAATCTGCCAAGGCTCTCCGGTATCGCTCCTGTAACCACAATAGCAAGGGGAAACATCAAACAAGGAGGTAAAACCCATTTCCAACAGCCGGCAATCCCTCAGAAATGCTTTTGGTAACTGCCCACTACACATCAGAAGGTTCTGCTGGTCTCCTGCACTTTCACTGCACACAAACCAAAGTTTCTCTTCTACTCATTAATCAGCACAACTGCAACTCCCTCAGAATACCCCAGCAAATGCCAGAAGCATTCAGGGCACAGCTCAGCTGATGACAGCACTGTTGGGCTGCTGCTTTTTGCATGACTCACTGTGACTATAGAGACACTCCTTTCTCTAGCAGGCAAGTCCTCAGCAACAGATCTGTAACCAGCTGGTTTATCCCTCAGTGCAGCAGTAATCTGAGGCCGATTATCTCTGTAACTGCTGGATGCTGCAGTATTTAAATCTCTCCTTAGTCACACCTCTCCTTCGAAGTTCCTATAACATGATCCCTACCATTTCCACCAGCCTGCTGTCACTAAAGAGGTCTTTCCTTCTCTGATAATCTGAATCTGCACAACACAGTATGTGATGCTAATCAGAATGAAGCTACTGCTATTCCCTCAGCACAAGGCTGTTAAAGAACTGACCAGAGCACCTCCAACATACAGTTTTGCATGCCAGGATCATACTACCAGTGTTTTGCTCCCAGGTACTACTGACAGATGGTATTTCTGGGGAAGGCAGACTGTACTGTCACAGTGAGCTCTCTCACATTCAGAGCACAGCTGCTCTGAAGGCTGCCCTAGCACATCAGTGTTGTGTGCATATTACAGGGTTCCCAGAAAAAGCTGGGTCTGAATGACACGCCAAGTCAAGGGGGCTGAACTCAAGACATCATGATGCCACCAGCAGAGTACTCACAGTTAGATCCCGTACTTGTTCTTCCAATTTGATGGCTTTGTGCTCCAAGGTACAGTCAGAAAGGGGATGCTTGGGCTCATCACGGGGATCTTCTGGGCCACACTCATCTCCTGTATTTCTCTGCTGAGCTGCAGTGCTGAAAACACAGGGGGACCCCCTGAAATACAAACTAATGACAAAGACGGAAAGTTAAGTAATGACCGGGTCATCAAGAAATCTGTTTGTGTTATTACAGGCTGTCTCAGAAAAGGTACACAGGAGTCCAGACCACATTTTAGCTCTTTTCGGAACATACAAAGAGAAGTGCAAAGAACCAAGTGTATTGAAACATTCTTTTATTTACTCACATGTCACTACAGAGGCCATACACCACTTCTTTGGCATAGCTTGAAGAGAGTCAGATTTTCACAGAAAAATAAGCTGTGAGTTCCATTTTTATTGAGCTCCCAGTACAGGTGGTCAATGCCAAATGACAAACTTCAGCAACACTTTTGCAGGGCAGTCTTGAAAAGGAGGCAGGCAGCGTGAAGCAGTTACTTAAAAAAGCCTAGATGTTCTGAGCAAAGTGTAGTAAGATCTCCAAACCCATTGCACTTAACTAGACAGACAAAGCATCTGCGCTCTAGGGTGGTACAGCAACTGTAAAAGGGCAAGTACATCAGCAGAATGGCTGTCAATTTCTGTGGCGTAATTCAATAAGCAAAGAAAGCCACACAGAGTACAAACTGCTGGCTAACATGTGCTCTGACCCATTTGTTCTCATTTGGGTGCAAACAAACAGAGCTTTTGGTGTATTTGGTTTTCGTCCTATTGAGCCGAGAGCAGAGTTTGAACCTTCTGCCACTCAGTTCTTCTTACAAAGCAGCAATTGCTCGCCTGTACCCAGCTTTCATGTCCAAAGAACAATTAAGAAAACAAGAGAACTGCTGGAGACATGACCAAGTTGTGTGTACCCGAAATACTCTGGAGCCTTCTGCCAGGACCTCTGCAGCTCCATTAGCTGTCTGAAAAAGACGCTGAACATGCCAACTGAAAACTGACCCTAATAGTTTTTATCTCTACTGGCAGTGAAAGAGTCCCAAAAGGCAAAAAACACCTATAAAGCAGGCCCAAGCCTCAAGTGCTGACACTGAAGTCTTTTTCATCCCAAGTATGCTTTTCAACTAAGAAGCTCATCTGTCAGTGGTTCCTTCTGGTACAGCAGATGGAGCTCACTGAGGAGGCTGATGCTGCAACTTGCAGGTGCAAAGATGAAACAATCAGAGCCTCACAACTTGACTGAGCTGTACGGTCACTGCCTAGCTGCTCAGCAGCTTGTTCTATACTGAAACAACCTCACAGTTGTCCCAACAACTGGATAACAGGAGTCTGGCTGAAAACAGAAAATGATCCAAACCAGCACACTAGAAAGACACTGAAAAATAAAGAAAATGTTTATTTTCCAGAAACCCCTTCACCTGTGGTAACAACACTGTCACTCCTAGGGCAAACCCAAGAGTTCTCACTCCTCTCCTATGTCCACTTTGGCAGGACCCATTCCTGACAGTGTGAGGCCACAGCCTCAGCCCAGGAACAGAATCTGCAGAATAAATTTCAATTTCCCTTCAATCTAGCTCCATTCAAGTAACATTTCAGTAAATGGTTGACAAGGAAGGGTGTCTCCTTTTATTTGAACACACCTGCACCCTTCCTTCTAGTTGGTGCTCTTAACATCCCCTTCTAACAGAAGGTTTTTGCAGGTACTATGTGTACATCTACTGGGTGAAACGTATGGGCATCAAATCAGACTCTTGCGTTTATGCAGCACAACCCAGCACCATGCAAAGACACTAGTTTAGGCCCCAGAATTGAGGTAGATGAGTTCATGTTACCAGTCTAGTACCAGTAAACTTTCATCCTTTTCAGCAAGATGATACTGCCCAGGTACAATGTCACAGAAGTACACAGCTTTTGTTTCTGCATCTATCAAGCCATTGTGAGACTTAAGTGGTGCTCAGCAACCCACTTAAGCTTTGAGTTTACAGTGGCAAGTGGAAGAGGCAGGTTTACTGCCCTTATTCCAGTACTGGAGCTGTGCAGAACTAAGGCTTAGGGAGCTAAACCAGCTGAAAAGTAACCCTGCAAAACAAAAAACCCTTCCCCTCTGAATTGGTTTGCTGGCAAATCGGGTGAGTTTGAGTAACCAGCACAAAGAGGACAAACACATTGAGCATGGTAAGATGCACAAGGCTAGACAAAGTGAATTATAGAATCATTAGAGATTGGAAGGGACCTTGAAAGATCATCCAGACCAATCCCTCTGCCTCAGCAGGATCACCCAGACTAGGTACAAGCGGTTTCAAACATCTCCAGAGGAGACTCCACAAACTCCCTGGGCAGCTCCCTCCAATGTGCCATCACCCTCACTGGGAAGAAGTTACAGAATCACAGAATCAGTCAGGGTAGGAAGGAACCACAGGATCACCCAATTCCAACCCTCCTGCCATGGGCAGGGACACCCCACCCTAGATCAGGCTGGCCAGAGCCTCATCCAGCCTGGCCTTAAACACCTCCAGAGACGGGGCCCCAACCACCTCCCTGGGCAACCCATTCCACTCTCATGGTGATGAGCTTCCTCCTCACATCGAGTCTAAACCTACCCATCTCCAGCTTTGCTCAACTCCCCCTAGTCCTGTCACTACCTGATATCCTAAAAAGCCCCTCCCCAGCTTTTTTGTAGACTCCCTTCAGATACTGGAAGACCACAGTAAGTTTGCGCAGGAACACATCCAGGTAGGTCTTGAGTGTCTCCAGAGGAGACTTCACAACCCCCCTGGGCAGCCTGTTCCAATGCTCTGTTATCCTCACTGTGAAAAAGTTCCTCCTGATATTTATATGGAACCTCCTATGCTCCAGCTTGCACCCACTGCCCCTTGTCCTATCACTAGATGACCTTGAGAAGAGCCTGGCTCCATCTTTCTGACACCCACCCCTCACATATTTATAGACATTAATGAGATCTCCCCTCAGTCTCCTCTTCTCCAAGCTCAAGAGACCCCGCTCCCTCAGTCTTTCCTCACAAGGGAGGTGTTCTACTTCCTTCATCATCTTTGTGGCTCTATGCCGGACACCCTCTAGCAGCTCTGTGTCCCTCTTGAACTGAGGGGCCCAGAACTGGACACAATACTTCAGATACGGCCTCACTAGTGCCGAGAAGAGG
>VZRI01003311.1:82566-137875 GCA_013397515.1 Upupa epops
CCACCAGATACAGGCCTCTGTCCCATTGACCACTACTCTCTGGCTTCTATCCTGCAGCCAGTTCACAATCCACCTCACTACCCAATCAGTTTGGCCGTGAGGATGCTATGTGAGACTGCATCAAATGCTTTACTGAAGGCAAGATAGACCACATCCACTGCTCTGCCATCATCTATCCACCCGGTTATGCCCTCATAAAAGGCTATCAGGTTGGTTAAGCATGACTTCCCCTTGGTGAAGCCATACTGACTGTCCCCAATGACCTTCTTGTCCTTAATGTGCCTAGAGACAGAGTCTAGGACAAATTGTTCCATCACCTTTCCTGGGATGGAGGTGAGGCTGACCAGTCTATAGTTACCTAGGTCCTCCTTCTCACTCTTTTTGAAGATTGGAGAGCTGTCCCTCTTTGGGCTTAGGCTCCCCAGCTCTGTGATAAAAGCCCAGTTTAAGAGATTTATACCTGCCCAATGACCACCAAGCATCTCCTACCACTTCCTGATAGCAGCCCAGATGTTCCCACATTTTATCTCTAACACAAGGTTGCCAACCACCCCACAACATTAACAACAAACTTCCTGTTCCCACCTAAAGACATTTACATATGATTTGTAATTAAGCGCTTACCTAAAACATGAGGTGTTTGTCAATCACTCATTTGCCACACACCAACTACAATTCTGGAAGTGCTTCTCCTAGGTTACACTTGCTCTGAAATAGGACCTTCCTCTCATTAACCTTTAAAGATGCAGGTGAGGGGCTATCTCTAGGTTCTTTTCAAACAGATGCCCAGCCACTGAGGTTTTGGGTTCCAGGAATGCCAGCACAGAAGAAAACACCATATTCATTTCTGGCAGAGATCTGTCTGGGGAACAATTCCCCTCTCAAAAGATTTTTAAGGCATTTGATTACTGGTTAATGCAGCCCTTTTTCAAAACTGCAGGAAGTAGACTGACCAAGAGGTGAAGACAGAGAAACACCCCCTTCACCAGGCCTTCAAAAGTAACTGCTTAAGTTTTAAACTGCAAAGGTCTCTTTGTCAAGAAAAGGTGTGTCTGCCTGCTACAAGCACCCAGGACAGGTTTTGTGCTTTATCATCTTTCATTTCAAGAGCCACAGGGGTGGAAATCAACCCTGCTGCAGATGAACCAAAGAACCTGAAATACAGCTGAGGAAGCAGCCTTGCCAGACACCTCCCAGGTTGGACTCACGAGTCTTAAAAAAATCAGTACAAATGAGTTAACTCTTCTGCATCCAAGAAGCCAAGGTGAGTCATTCTCCTTTGCAAGTGATTTCCTACTCAGATAGGTGGGTTTCGGTGTGTAGGAGGAAAGGAGAACAGGAAAGGAGAACGGAAGGAGCTGGCACCTCTGTTACAGGACCTGCTATGAGCTATGAGCCCCGCCTACACGAAGCAAGGAGCTGCCTGCATGGACTCTAGCTTGTGTAACCATCACTGAGAACACTCCCCTGTACAGTGAAGTGCCCCAGGTATCACATGTTGCTCATATGAGCTGTTTTGAAAGCTGCATGCAAGAAACGAGCACAGATGGACTCCAAAGGGAGATTCTGAAGAACAACCACCACAGAGAATTGAAAATGCCACTCAATTTACAATCCAGGATGAGGGATGCTCCAATCACACTAAAAAAGCGCTGAGTGCTATTTACAGTCTGTCCACTGCACCATGCTCCATCTTCTAAACTCAGCTGTGATGACAGCTGCCCTAAAAATAGGCAGAAATCCCACTGGAGGAAGTTGACACATCCTGAAGTGACAGACGCGTGAAGTCCCAAAGCATGCAAAGGGATTACACAAGTAAGCTGGTGGCACAGAAACATTTACAAACTATGTCACCGAAAGCCAAATAGATGCAGCAGAGAAGGTGACTGCAGCCATATGGTTTAAGGCAGTTGCTCAAGATTAGAATGTAAACGGTAAGACCAGTCTTCTCTAGTCAGAACAATGATGTCACCCCTTTCGGGAGCACAGGCACAATACCCCAACATCTCAAACTAACTCTGCCATGTTCACTTCACTCTGAACACAAAGGTCATGCCCCATCAGCCACAAGTGATCCAGCTCTGATGAACATTCTCTGGAAGGAAATCTCCTTATCCCCAGTTACTGTGGTCTGTTTTGTCAGGGAGTGATAGAGAGCTCAACTCCACGTGGATTTCTCCTCAGTTACACAGAAGAACATGCTTGTGCAGTAAACCATTAAGACGGATGTCTGTACCCTGGATATAGGGGAGCCCTGCGTCAGAGGTCCCTTGGAGGTTCACCGGTCCCACCACCCATCATATCGCTGTGTGGAGCCGTTTATCTTGGCCCACTGGTGTCACAGGGAGAAACTTCACACCATAAGCAGCGCCTGGCCATCCTCCATGAAGGAAGCCCACTCAGTTCCATGGAAGTCATCATTCACATGTCGTAGAATCGTTTAGGCTGGAAATGACCTTTAAGATCAAGTCCAACCAGTAAGTTAAGTCTAATAAGTCCACCACTAAGCTCCAGACCTACACGATACGTCCAGTGATGGCGATCCCTGGGCAGCCTGTTTCAGTGACCGGCGACCCTTTCCAGAAAGAAGTTTAGGATTCCTAAAGCCCAACCTAAACTTCCCCTGCTGCAACTGGAGGCCATTTCCTCATGTCCTGTCACTTGTGCGAAGGCACCGACACCTTCTCTCTCCCTAAACCTCTCGTTTCACTCAAACACCCCTCATGGGCGCCCCGGGAGCGGGAGCGCCGCGGAGCCACAACGCAGTCACCGCCATTTGGCCGTGGTGGCGCTGAGGCTCCAACGTCGCTCCTGCTCCCGTGGCGGCGTTATGGCTCCGCGGCGCTGCCACGTCTTTGCCCGCTCCTGCCACAGGAGGGTCCCGTTATCACACGCCCCCCCACCCTGCACTCACCGCGTGGAGCCGCTGAGGGAGACACCGGTGCTGCCGAAGCGCCGCAGACAGTAGGCGGCCATTGCCCCACCGACAGAGAGAGGCTCCCAGCAACCCCTGCGTGGACTACGAGTCCCAGCGGGCAGAGCGGCTGCGCGGGAATTGCCTCCCCGCTGGGCGTTGGTAGGGAGGAGGGGGAACGGGAGCGTTCCCGTTAAGGGGCTGCTCAGGGCGTTTTGAGGGCGTTTTGTGGAGTTCTTCAGTCTGACCACGGACTTTTTATTATCCTGTGCTGAAGGGAAGTGAGATAATGGCGTTGTGTCTGATGGGGATGGAGGAGGAAACAGCATTTCTTGCGTCATGGTGAATAAACGTTGAATAGGATCATAGAATGTACAGGGGCCGTAGAAGGTCATTTAGTCCAACCCCTCTACAACAAGCAGGGCCATCACTTACTAGAACAGGTTGCTCAGAGTCCCATCCAGCCTGATCTTGAATATCTCCAGGGATGGGATCTCCACCACCTCTCTAGGCAACCTGTTCCAGGGATACACTGTCCTCAGATTAAAGAGCTTTTTCATAATGTCCAGCCCAAATTTACCCTTTTCTAGCTTAAAACCATGACCCCTCATCCTATCAGACACATTCCAGCAAATCTTAGGATGAAATTCCTCCCTGTGAGGGTGCTGAGGCACTGAAACAGGTTTCCAGGGGAGGTTGTGGCTGCTCTATATTTGTATTAATGGTTCGGGTTGGAAGGGACCTCAAAGATCATCTAGTTCCAACTCCCCTGCCATGAGCTGGGACACCCCCCACTAGACCAGGGTGCTCAAGGCCCCATCCAGTCTGTCCTTGAACACTTCTCGGGAGGGGGCATCACAACCTCCCTGAGCAACCTGTTCCAAGTGTCTCACCACTCTCATTGTGAAGAACTTCCTTCTGACTTCCAGTCTAAACCTCCCCTCTTCCAGCTTGAAACTATTAACCCTGGTCCTACCTCTACAAGCTCTTGGAAACAGCCTCTCCTCAGCTTTCCTGTAGCCCCCTTCAGATACTGGAAGGCCACTATAATTTCTCCCCAGTCTTCTCCAGGCTGAACAGCTCCAACTCTATCAGCCTGTCCCCATAGGTAAGGTGCTCCAGCCCTCCACTCATCCTTGCGGCCCTTCTCTGGAGATGTTCCCACAGTTCAGTATCTTTCCTGTGTTGGGGGCTCCAGAACTGGATGCAGTGCTTCTGATGGGGTCCACCCCTGAAAGTGTTTAAGGCCAAGGTGGGCAGGGCTTTGGGCAACCTGGTTTGATGGGAGGTGACCCTACTCATGGCAGGGGGTTGGAACTCCAAAGTCCCTTCCAACCTGAGCTCTTCTATGACTCTATCATTCTCTGCCCTCATGAACAGTCTTCCCCAGCCTACTTATAAGCCCCTTTCAGATTTGGAAGGTCAGTATAAGGTCTCCCCAGAGTGTTCTCCTCAGGCTGAATAGCCCAAACTGTCTCAGCCTTTCTTCATAAGAGAGATGCTACAGCTCTCTGAGCATTTTCATGGCCTCCTCTGGACCTGCTCCAACAGGTCCTCATCCTTCCTGTGTTGGGGGCTCCAGAACTGGATGTAGGATTCCAGGTGAGGTCTCAACAGAGCAGAGTAGAGGGGCAGAAACACCTCTTGATCTGCTGGCCACAGTACTTTTGAAGCAGTCCAGAATGCAGCTTGCATTCTGGGCTGCAATTGCACATTGATGGCTAATGTCCATTTTTTCATACACTAGTACCCCCAGGTCTTTTTCCACAGGGCTGCTATCTAAGTAAGTCTTCCCCCAGCCTGTATTGATACCGCTGGTTGCCCCAGCCCAGGTGCAGGACCCTGCACTTGGCCTTGTTGAACCTCATGAAGTTCACAAGGGCTCACTTCTCCAGATTGTCCACAAATAAATCCTTAATTCCTTGGCCAAGCATCTTTTCACTGAGGAACCACCTGAATGGGGGGCTGTAGGAAAGCCATGAAGGGACTCTTCATCAGGGAGTTCAGTAACAGGACAAAGGGTTTAAACTGAAAAGGGGGAAGTTTTAGATGAGACATGAAGAAGGAATTATTCACTGCAAAGGAGGTGAGACCTTCCAGCACACTGTCCAGAGAAGGTGTGGATCTCCTAACTCCACACATTTTCAAGGCAAAGTTGGATGGGACAGTGCAGCCTGGTCTGGTGTAACGTAACCCTATGCACTGTGGGGAAATTGAACCAGATGAGTTTTAAGGTCCTTCCCAACCCAACCCATTCCATGATTCCATGGTGTGCTTTCACAGGCAGTGGTTGTACAGGTCCATTTCTCCCTACTGTAGGAGTAGGCTCCTCGTTTCTCTAGAGGGAAAGGTGATGCTTTGAAGATGATGGTGTGCATGAGAGTCCACAGGTAATGCGGTCTTTGTGGAAGTAGAGGGTGTTGCCTTCTGAAGTGCAACAGAGCAGTGGCTGCAGGTCGCAGAAGGCACAGGAGCAGTGACAGCTAACACAGGGAAGCTGCTGTCAAGGAGATGAGCACCAACAGAATCCAGCCTTTGTCCCAGAAGCCAGGGAGCCCCTCCAGCCTGGGCAGCAGACAGGTCAGCTCACAGCTCTGAGCTAACTGCAGTATAGGTTTCACCCAGCGTGGGAATCACCCATCCTGCCTGCCCCAGCAGCCACTGCCACAGAGGTTCTGAGCCCACCCACACCCACCCCATCCCATGTCACTGTGAGCAGTCATTCACCCGCCATGCTCCCTACAGCAAGGAGAAGTGGCTTGCCAGTGCCAGCGTGTTTATTGAAAGCTGCTTACCTGGTTACTAACAAGATGGCTTTGAAAGCGCAAGCTCCAGAAGTTAACCGTGGCTGTCATAAGCATGAGTGGGTGATGGGCCAGCTGCCTTGTTTCTGGCACAAAAGCCTGGGCCTTTCCTTGTTATTCCCTTCCCTTGTTTCCCTTATTCTCTGTGCTAAATGACCTCCCTCCATTTCTCTTTTCTGTTCGTGTCCCCTCATTTGAAAGCACCTCTTTGAATTTTTAAACCTCCCTTCACTCCATTTTGACCACATGCCTTGGCAAACTGTGTCTGACTGCAGCAGCAATAGTGTGACTGTGCTGGCCAAGAGACAACCCCATCCCCTTCCCTGCCCCCAAAAGCTGTCATGGAGCTAATGCAGAGGCCCTCAGATCTTTGCAGCACGTCTAGCAAGGTGGAAAGCTATCTCCTGTTAATTTGTTTTCAAATGCTGACACATGAGCTTTGTTCATTCCCAAGGGAAGCCAACACACCCTCACCCTTACTGCTTGGAGGAAAAGAAATAAATACTGGACAAGGGCATCTGGCTGAGGCACAGCTGGCTTCAGACATGAGGAACCCTGAGATGAGACCCTGCGGAAGTGGGAACAGCGAGCAGGGCAGATGATCAGTGTCTCCAAAGTGTCCAGTCCTGAGCAGTTCATGAACTCCAACACTGAGGGGTTCCTGAAAACCCAGCGAGTCCATGATGGCACTGAATAGTGTCAGCCTGGCCTCCAGCTTCCCCAGTGTGGCACAGGCAGATCCTGATGTATCAGAGCACCTGGAAGCCCCTGGCAATCCCCTTCTTTCTTATGCACCACCATGGGCACACACACCTTGCACCGAACTCCCAGCCCCATGGGAGGCTTCTCCCAGAGACAGGTTTCCCAGCAGTATGTGACCCTGATCCAAAAAGGACTCCCTTTCCCCACCCGCCTCCCAAACCCCCTCCCGCTCCCCTTCCCCATGGTTTATAGTGTTGCCCACGAGGCAGATGGTCCTGCGGCGGTGGGTTGTGGGAGAACGTCTTCCCTCCATGTCTTCCCAGCACCCTCCTGGCGCCTTGGAGAAAGGGGTCTGTGGCATCTCCGTTAGCCCCAGTGTCTGGCAGGGGCTCGGCAGGTGTTCCTGCAGCCCAGCTTAAGCCTGCTTCTTTTCCCATTCCTGCAGAAAAAATAGGGGATGAGGAGACAGCACTAGAGAAATGAGAGCCTAGCCCTTTGAGGGCATCCTCTCTACTGAGGATTTTGAACCACCAACACATCTTCAAAAGGTGGGATTGATGCTCTTCTCCAGCCCTCTACACCCCAAGCCTCACTGCTCATGCTAGCAGTGCCACTAGAACGGGGTCAGCCCAGCTGCAGGGGTCCCTGGCAGTACCCCTTGTCCCCAAAATTCATGGTCAAACAAGGGGAATGGGACAAAGGCTGAAATTTCCTGCAGAGCCAGGGAGTAAAGAGAGAAGTAAGCAGGACCTTGGCCTTCCGCAGTACATTTCCCTTGTTGGCAGGAACGATGGAGGGACTTCTCTTTCTCAGTTCAGCTGCACAGTTAACGGGGACCAAGTGCTCAGGGGGGCTCCCATTTGGCTTGTTTGTAGCATCCTGTGGAGAAGGGAGAGCAAGAAAGAGGAGGATTTGGAGAACAAAAACAGCCTAAGAGGGTGTAAAAAAACCCAGACTGTCATGAAGTGAAAACAAATGTGGCCAAACCTAACTGACACTTCACTGCCCACCTCTGTCCACAAGGGGACAAAGTAGCAGGAACATCCCCAATTGCATACGTGCAGCTTCCCCTGCCACCCTAAGCGCTATTACTTGTAGCCAGAACCGTGAGAGTGAGGAAGAAGGGATGTGTACCCCATTCTCAGCTTTGCTTGTCACAGACAGCCCCAGGGCTGGCCCTCCGGCCAGTGACTGCTTCAACCGCTCCTTCACTTCAGTTAGCTTGAGCTCCAGGTCGACGCGGCGCTCCTCCTTCTGCCGGCACTGCTCCTCCAACACGGCCACCTGCTGCTCCAGCTCCTGCAGCTTCGTCCCTGCTTGCACAAGCACACCCAGCTCAGGGACGGAGAAAGCCACCCATCCTCCTGGACAGGGACACTAGATGGGGCTGCCAGCCCGGCTCAGGACTACAACGCCACCACTAGCCCAGCCCATCATTGCAGCTCTGCTGCCTTTCTGAGTGCCCTGAACAGTCACGGACACGGTGCTCAGATGGCACCGACCTACCTGTGCTGCCCTTCATGGCTTCTCGCAGCTCTCGTTTCTCTTTCCGAAGCAACAACAGCTCACTGCGGATTGAGGATTTCTCCTTCTCCAGCTTCTCCTTCTCTGTTAGAAAGCGTCTGGCATCTTCCTCAGCCCGGTTCTTCCCGTACCTGTACTGGTTGGCATCTGCACACACAAGAAGCGCCCATCATGATGTCTCTGGCTCTGATGGCACCAATTATGACCATTGTCCAGCTGAGCTGGTGCAGGACAACCCATCACCCATGTGCTAGAGGTGGCCAGCCCCAGCCTGTCTGTAGATGCCACAGACAAACAGCATCCTCCTGCACTGGCCAAGATCTGTCTGCGAAGGTTTTGGGCTCAGAGTCCCCACTCACTTGATGCGTGCCGCTTCACTTTCACTTGTGTGTCCACCCGCCGTGACTTCTCACTACAGGAGGAGGCATGGCGCTTCACCTGGGCTCCTGACGGCCGCACTGGCTCCTCCTCAGCCTGTGATAGGGATATGAGGGCCAGTGTGCTGAAACACCTGTAGGGCCAGCATGGCCCAGACAAAGTTCTCTGGGGCATCTTCTGTAGCCCGAACACAGGAGTGGGAGAGGGTGAGCCGTGTAGTCACTCACCTGAACCTTCTCATAAGGGACATCATCATACACCACACAGGAAGCATTTGGCTGGTGGTCCTGGGAGGAGCTGGCCCACCTGCAGAAGGAGAGATGAAGTCCTCATTTTCAAGACATCCTTGTTTGCCCCCTTATGAGCCCTTCCATTTCAGGGCTTACGGCACTGGTGTCCCAGCTTCACTCAAGAGTACCCTACCCTACTCTACCCATCCTTTAAGTCCTTCAGCAGTGATGAAAGACTTTCCACTTTCCATCCTGCCCAAGGGAAACTGCCCTGCTTTGAGAACCACCAATCCCTGAGACGCTGTCCCTCCCTGAGATCACAACACAAACCACGTCTCAGCCTGTGCCTTTCCTAGGGAGCACACAGGGCTGATGATCACCATGCTCAGCCCCACAGTCTGCCCCAACACAGCAGGAGGACAGCCTTACAGGTATGAGTGCCTCACAGCTGTTACAATGTTGGCAATCGTCTCCACATCCACATAGTCATAGTGCAAGGCCTCAGGTGCTGTCTGCGAGCCTGTCTTTGCCAAGAGTAGACCCAGCCAGCGACCCAGGTCTTCAGAGCAGTTTGCCTGCAGGAGAGAGAAAGGGTTGAGGTCCATGTCCAGTTCCCAGCAACTCCCTCCTGCCTCCTGCTGCCAAGCCCCATTGTGGAAAAGAGTTCTCCAACACCAAGTGTGTGCGTGAGAGAGATTTTGGAGGGTCTAAGAGAAGGCTCAGGCACACACCGGAGCTCTTGGTCCCAAATACCCAGCCAACCCCTGAGACTTTCCTGGTTTAACCCTGCCAGCCTTGTCCCTGTCTCCAGCCAGTGAAGACATGCATGGCTGCCCCCAAACAACCCAAATGGTGCCCTGGACTTCCTTAATGTGCAGGGGTAGGGAATCAAGGCATGCATATTGATATTTACAGGAAATGCTCTCCCAGCTTGGCAACCTGCTCCTCATTGGACCAGGACACCCTTCTCACCCTGCTGCCTGCTCACCTCCAGCGCAGCCACCTCCTGCCCATTGCGAAAGATGCGGAATGCAAAGGGATGTTTGGGGCCCAGCCCCGGGACCACCTCACAGCCCTGCAGGACGATGGCATTCACATGGGTACGCAGGTCGGTGCGGTCCTTGTGGAAGTAGAGGGTGTTGCCTTTCAGGCGACACCAGCGCTCCTTCCAGCACTGGTTAACCAGGACGCTGAGGTATCCTGGGATTGGCAGAACCAAAGGAAAGGTCTCAGCATCTAGTTGCTCAGACCTTGGGCAGGCTTTAACAGACCATAGCTGCACAGAAATTATGCCATGGCTCCCTACTCTTTTGGTCCTTCCAGTGAGGACATCCTGGGCCCAGGGGAGGTGCCAGTTGAGTGCCACATAGTCACCCAAGCCTGGCTCCAGGGACTCTGGTGACCCCTTGTCCCTTCCCCAGGCACCAGGGAAATTTGCAGAGTTGGAACTAGGCACCATTTTGTAGCCTGAGGCAGTGTCCTCCAGACCTCCAGCAGCTCAGTGAGCTTGTNGGCCTGGGAGGATGCCAATTCCCCACCACTCCGAACCCTGTCCCTGTCCACAGCCCACACAAACCACAGCAGGGAATGTCCTCTTCAGTCGAAGAGGTCTGTGTGTCCTCGGGGGAAGGCTTCTTCTTGGAGAAGCTGATGATCCTGGTAATCT
The DNA here is from genome assembly GCA_013397515.1 of Upupa epops. Classification (NCBI taxonomy): domain Eukaryota; kingdom Metazoa; phylum Chordata; class Aves; order Bucerotiformes; family Upupidae; genus Upupa; species Upupa epops. The sequence continues at coordinate 92,785 of VZRI01003311.1, forward strand.
TCTTCCCTGCTGCACGGCTCATTGAGCCCTTCAGGTCAGCCAAGCCGCTCTTTTTGCTTTTCCCTGGAAGGAGGACAGCGTAGCTGTGTGTCCTCCCTCACTGAAGGGGATGGTCCCCAGCTCTGGTGCACACAGGCAGCCCCAGCCAGGGGGGACAGCTTGCCTGGCTGGAGAAAGGTGCCATACCATGCTCGCCAGGTTCTCTCCGGGCTGCAGGGGAGCAGGTCTCGCCTGTCGTCACGCTGTCTGAGTCCGAGGTGTGCTTCTCCTGTGACAGCCGCTGTGGGAGGAGCAGAGCAGGAGGCCTATCAGCAGTGTCCTCCTGCCCAGCCTCAGCAGTGGCCACTATGTGCCCTTCATTCCTCCCGTCCAGGACTGTGATGTCCCCCAATGCCAGGGAGTCCCCTTCCCCAGTGGCAGGGATCCTCACAAGTTCCCTAGGCTCAGCTGAAGCAGCCCCATGCAGCACCTTACAGCAAAGCTGTTAGAAACCATCACCTTATCCAGGTCTATCTTGCATGGCATAACCGGGGAGGTAGGGGCTTCTACACCGCCTGCTGCCGGAGTGCTGGCTTCTTTTATCACCTGTGGAGACAAGCCCCCAGCAACCTTCAAAATGGACCGGATGGCCAGGGAGACGTTCCCTGACTCAGCACACTTACATCCTGCTGGGCTGAACCCTTGGGAGAGATCTGGTGTGTTGGTCTCTGCCCTGCTCGGGGCACAAGCCCAGCTCACCGGAAGGATTGCACACACCTTGGCTCCTTCAGAACTCAAACCAGTTTTGCAGACTTTGTCAGACATTTCGGAAATCTCAGTGGTGACAGACTTGGGTACCAAGTAGCACTCTGCCAGTACAGGATACCTCATGACCCACAGTTTTACAGCCAGGCACACTGTTGCTTGCTCTGACAATGTAAAATAACCCTGTTCTCCTACACTTGGGGTACAGCTGGGTTTGTGGTGTGCACAGAAGCTCTTTTCACACCCTCAGCCCCTCCCCTGTGGCCCCTGCCTCCCTCCCCTAAACAAAGGCAGGAAAGGGCCATGGGGAAGAGGAGGGGGAGAGCAAACATCCCCACTCCACAGGGGCTATCAGCACTGGAGACACCCAGACCCTGGGAAGCAGCTGGTCAGCACCTTCACAGCTGATAAGAGACAGGAGAAAGCCCCTGTCTGGGGGGGGGCAAGACATTTCCTGGTGCAGCCCCCTCCCCACCTCCACCGGGGAGGATGCCAAGGGGAGTCCGTGGCTTCCTAGGCAAAGTGGGGGTCAGCCATAATACCTTCAGCCACTCCTCAGCCTGCTCCTTGCTCTGCACTGCCAGCACCAGCGCCTCTGCCCCTGGCAGTGAGAACCGCAGCTCGTGCTTCTTGCGTCGCCCATCCTTGGGGACATAGATGACATTGCAGGTGGCCAGGGACACCTCCACATGTGGCTGTCGGTCCTTGGAGCTTTTGTAGCACTAGGGTAAGCAAAGCAATTTGCTTAGAGCTCATCTGAAACCTACCTGTCCTGCTGCTGTGCAGGCAAGAGCTGGGAACTTTGTCAGGGTCCCTCCCAGGTGGCACAGACAGAGGTGGCTCAGTCTTTGCAGCAGCCTCAGTGGAAGCAGGCTGCAGGGTGCCCTCTTCCTGCATGGAGTCCCAAAAAGGGGGGGCTCTCTGCTCACAGGGAGGCAAGGTCAGGCTCTGGATGTGCTGTGGGGCAGTGGAAACCTTGGGACAGGGTTCTGGCTTCAACAGTGCTATATTTCTTTAACTTGGACCCAACCGCCCTCATAACCCATCAACAGGTTTCTGTCCCCAGCCAGATCTGGGCTCACCAGCAGTTTGCTGTCCCGTATCATGGTGAGCTGCTTGGCCCACTGTCCAAAGCGCTTCTTGCGCAGCAGGAAAGCACAAATCCTGCAGTCCTTCACCAGGTTCATAGAGGCTTCCTCTGATGGCCATTGGTGTGTCAGCTGCTGGCTCTTCCCCTCCTCCTCCTCTTCATCATAAGACTCATAAGAGCTGCTCATTGCATCAGAGTCATTGTCTGAAAGGAAGCAGGAAAGTCACCCTGAATGGCACCCCTGGGCTGTGTCTGTCAGGCATGCTCAAACACTGCCAGAGCTCTCTGCACCCAGCAGGCTCCAGCTCATTCTGGGCTGGGTGTTGGGGTGGATGGACTCCATGTCATCCAATGAAAACAGAAGCATTTTAACCCCAGCTGTCTCTGTTTCCTTTCCAAGCCTGGCAGGATGCTTATGGGCCAAACGCCAGTCCCAGGTGCATCTATCCATACCCCTGGGCTGGATTGTTTCTTTGCAAGGCTCAGACTATGAAAGCCTGGATTAAACCTTCTAACTGCTACAGAAGACCACATACTGGCCCCTCTGCCTCCCACTCAGGATATGTAACAGGAGGGGTCTACAGTGGTGCCCCTGGCCTGGCCCTCCTCTGTCATGGCAGAGGCAGCTCACACAGGGCACCAGAGCTGCACAGGCAGGGACACCCCTTCCCCATGCTGGTGACACTTGATGTCTTTTGTAGCAGAAGGGCTCTGGCACAACAAACTACAGCACTCCAAACTCCCTGCTTTTTGCCCCACAGCCCCTGACATGAGAGAGGTCCTCCAGCCTCAACCCCATCAACCCCAGTCCAGCACACAAACCCATATCTCAGGGTTGGACTTTGCCAAAGCTCTTCCCTCCCCAGCAAGGGCACCCAGATACCTACAGGAGTTTTTTTGCTCCCCGTTCATCCTGGTGATGGGGTAGCTGCTGTCTGCATCCTCGTAATAGCCATCAATGGAGTTAGGGGGGCTGGAGCTGTCTGTGGAGGAAGCACAGGACACATGGGGCTGTTACATCTGGCTTCCCCCAAGGATGCTCCAAGGGCAGAGCCAATCAAACTGTCCCAGGGCATCTCAGCATTGTTCCTCCTGAGGCTCTAACCTCTCCCCATCACTCCCTTCCCAGGTGAGCCAGTGCAAACAAATCCTTGCAGCAATAGCAGAGCAGCAGGGTGGAAGGGAGCAGTACTGGACAATGCTGGTATAAACAGTGATGTTTCCTATCCCAGGACAAGCTGTCCCATCTGCTCAAGGCTGCCTGCTCTGCCAGGTGGGCAGGCACATAGGGGTTGCAGTGGGCATTGTGCAGGGCCCTCCCACTATCCTGCAGACTCATCATAGAGTGGGACTCACTGCGGGAGGTGATGTACTCAGGCGCCTTGCCAGGGCCCAGGGGCAGGGCTTCCTCATAGTAATCCTCAGGTGGGGGAGTGGTGGGCAGTGGAGGAGGAGGGTCCACAGGAACCTATGGCAGAAACACCACCGGTGTTAGCCAGGCAGTAGTGAGGGCCATGAGTATCAGCAGCTAGCACGATGGTAAGGGACAGGAAGGAGTCCTAGCCCCGGTCACTGCCACCTCCCCATGCAGGTGCCAAGTAGACCTCACAATTGGACATTCAGGGACTTACAGGTTTTGCTGACTGGCCTCTTGCCATCTCCAATCCAACCCCATCATTGGTGTCCACCTCCTCATCCTGCATGTCCTGGAGATCCCGCAGGTCACAGTCTGCCCAGGGATAAGTGGAGCGGGTGAAGTGGCACCCTAAACACTGTCAGTGGGGACCCCAGGGCCAGCAGTCCACCCACCCTGTGTGACCCCAGAGTGTCACTCTGGGTAAGCAAAACATACCAAACTCCTCAAAGAGAGACTCCACAAAGCTAGTGCCATTGCTCAGGGACACTGTGTTGACATATGTGTAGTCCATGTCCTTTCCTAGGAGCAAGGAGGATGCTCTCAGCATCAAGGTGGGCACTGGCACCCTCCTCCCACAAACACAAACCCAAGGACATAGCCCACCCCACTAAGCTGTGCAGTGGGGCAGTCCTCCAGAGTAGGTGCTTGGGGAGTGAAGGAGTCCCCAGGGATTCCACTGCCCCAACCCAGGGGTGCATTAAGATGGGAAGGCAGTGAAGCTCCATGTGCATGGTCCTCTTGGCCTTCCCATGGAAACCCCTGTGCTGGGCAGAAGCCAGTGTCAGGAGTGACCCTCCCGCAAGGAACACCCCCCCTACAGCCACAACAGGGCTCAGGCCAGCCCCCCTGCCCAGTGTGGGAAGATGGGAATCAAGAGTGGGGAGCAAAGCAGGGCTGAGCAGCTGCTGGGCACTGGGCACAGAGACATCATCCCTCCCTGAAGAAGCTTTTCCATTCCCTTCTGGGGTTTTGGCCCACGGCAGCTGCTAGGAACACCTAATGTCCCTGGGAACAGTGTGTGGGAACCATGGGAGTGGGACACAGACCTGCAGGTGGCTGCAGCTTCTGCAGGATGGTGGAGACAGCCAGCTTCTTCTCCTGTGTTGTAACACTCAGGTACTCATGGTCCAGCAGCTTGAGCAGGACACTGAGCTCTGGCAGGAGCTGGTCCAGCACTGCAAGAAGCAGGAAAAAGCCCATCAGCCAGGGTGGTGCTGAGGTTAACGTAGAAGGTGCTGGATTGCATGGAAGACTCCAGGATGGGGATCTTTCCCAGCTGGCCCAACATGGCTCAGGTGGAGTTTGCTAAGTGCATAAGCGCTCCTTCCATGCACAAGCACACAAGACACTGGGATGCAGCTGATGGGCTGCTGAATGGAAACACCAACTCTGCAGGCTCCTGGACCTCATCAAAGGGTCCAGCACACGTTTTTCCACACAGATACACCTCTGTCTGCCCAACAGCATATTGGTGGTGCTGGTGTCCCCTCACTGTGAGGGCACTGGGTGGTGGTGGAGAGAAGGAAGGAAGGAAAGAAAACCCAAATGCCAAATCCAGAGCCGACTGCCAATGCAAGGCAGGGAGACATCTTTCACTCCTCACCTGCTGAAGGTCATTCATGCGCTCAGACCATCTGTGACCTCCCAGACACCTCTAGTGCCACCTCCACAGGGTGGGGCTTTCCTTCCCATGTTCACCAACAGTAGCTCCTTTGCCCTGCAGTCACTGTTCCCTGTATCATTCCAGCTCACCCAAACTGCTCCAAGGCCAACCCACTCCTCCCTTCCAGCATGGAGTTTACCCAGATGGCCTGAGAGGTGTCTGATGAAGAGCCTGGGACTGCAGCATGAAGTCATGAAGTCCCAACCCAATTCTGCACATGCACCAACATCTTCATCCCAGGTTTCTTCCTGTACCTTATCTCCAAGCCAAGCTCCCATTTTACTCAGGATGCCACAACTGCCCAGCTCCAAAACCACCCTGAGTAGCCTGTGTAGAATCCAGTGCCTGCAGATGGCCTGCATTGGAGACACCAAGGCTCAGGGTCAGCAGCAACCCTATACAGCTCTGGAGGCTACAGAGGGTGGGAAAATAAAGCTGCAGTTTCTTCCAGTGCAAGCATGAGCAGGATCCTTCCCCTTGGCAGCAACTGAAAGTAATCACAGCACAGCTGGGGCAGCATGCAGCTGTCTTTGTGTCTCCACAGACAGCAGAGACTACGGGGGACTGCAGAGGCAGCTCAGATGGGCTGACTGATGGAGATGGCTTACAAGGAAAAAAGAGTATGTGCCCTTGCAGAACAGAGCATCAGAGCCACCCTGCCTGGCTGTACCCGTCCTCACTGCTGCATCACCAGTTCTGCCAGGGGAAGTACCCTGGGCAGAGCAGAGCTGGGCAGAAACAGGACTGCATGGGGCAGTTTCCAGGGGAAGGGCAGGATGCTGTGCTGCTGCAATCCTCCTTACATTCTTTACCAAACTTCTGTTGCACCCTACCCAAACACCACATCCACCTTATCCAACACCCACCAAAGCTGAGCTGCTATGTGTCTGATGTAGGATTTTGGGTACCTTCTTCCACCCCTGGGAGCCACAGCCCAGAGTGAGTCTCCTGGGACTGGCAGGAGGGCGGCTGGCACTGCTGCCCAAAGCAAGCACACTACTGCTCTCCATGTTTGCAGCCTGTCCCACTGCTGCAGCAGCCTAGGGAGATGTCAGCAAGGTCTCTGACCCTGTGAAAGGCCAGAAGCCATGGCAGCAGATGCATGCTTCCCCTAGTGCTAAAGCCTGCCCTAGAAGCAGCACCAAAACAATTGCTGTTTCAAAGGGTTTCAACTGAAGGGGAAAGCAACAAGCAACAAGCGTGGGTTGATGCAAATCAGTGCCCAGCCAAGATGAGCCCCCAGGCAAGGAGACAGTGTGCCCAGCCCCAAATCTCTGCATCCCCAGGACATGAGGCAGGATGCAATTCACAAGTCCCTTCCTGCCTTCCTGGCTGATGAGTTTCTATCTCTACAGACCTTCTGCTTCCTCCTCCCTCTCCAGTGCCAAGCTAAACAGCAACCTCAACCCTTTCAGCAAGGGCAACTTTGCCACTGCCCATCTCCTATGGGCAGGAAAAACCAGGACAGGTAACCCCCAGGAAGGGGGAGCAGGCTTAGCATAGCTCCCGAAGGAGCAAGCAAGCAAGCCCAAGGAGCTGGCAGAATTCCCCAGTCCATTGAGAAGGAGAGAACAACTAGAGTGCTAGCAGGGCTCCTTGAACTGGAAAAACATCCCACAGCAGACAGGCAGCCATGGCACCCAAGTCCTGTTGATGCTTTGCTCACTGCCCACTGCCCCATTTAGGTGGGGACCTGCTTAGGCCATGCAAGAGCTTCATGCATTGATGAGCAGGAGAGAGCACTTGGCTCCCATGGCTCTCTCCTTGCTCCTCTGCAGAGGTAGGAAGAGAGACAAGAGGAACAGATCCTCCTTGTGAAGTTTGCAGACAGCTGCACAGGCAGGATGGGAGCAGGGTCCTACTCTAGAAAGACACCCCACTTTCCTGCCTCTCAGCTGGCCATGAGCTCTCACAAAAGAGTTGAGAACCATGTCCTCAGCTTCCCACTATCCACTGAAGCCTGGGCCATGGTGTTCACTGGCATCTTCATGCCCTGCCCTGCCCTGTGCAGGACATCCCCCATCACAGCCACCAGCTTCTGTGTCGAGGCTTCAGACCAGCTGACGGCAAAAGAGTTAGAGGGGTTCTATTAATAGTGACAAAGCAGGCAGGGTACATGGTGGATGGGTGCGGAGACATCCCCACCACTAAAGCAAGAGTGCCTGATAAGCGAGGTCTGCCACCCAGCGTGGCAGGGGCTGAGCTCACTACCAGTACCCTGAACACCAGCTCTGAGCCAGGCGCAGGGCAAGCACTGAAGGCTCCTTTGTTTGGCCCCAGCTGAGCTGTCCCTTCCATCTCCCTTGTTCTGACATCTTCCAAAATACAAGGCAGGGGCGGGGGAGCTGTCAAAGAGGTCTGTGATCCCAGGAGGGTGCAAGGCCTGCTGAGCCAAGCCTGTGCCCGGGGGCACAGGGCAAGAGTAGATATTAATTTCCTATGCTCATTAAGTTTCCATCCTAAGTAAGGTTAATGGAGCAGCTGCAGGAAACAAGGGGAGATTGCCCCAGGGCTGATGTGTGGAGGACAGTGGGCAGTGGCTGTTTCAGGATCACCAAGTGAGCAAGGACCTGCCCATTACTTCTGCAACAGCTGGTTAGAGCAAGCATAGACCCTGCACCAGCCACCATCTGTTCCCACATTGTGATGGGAAGGGGACTGGGCTCATGAGCCAGGGTGGACAGTGGTTGGTGCACAAGCTGGAAACTGAGGAGCCCAGGACTGAGGAGCAGCAGGACATCAAAAGGCTTCTTGGAGAGAAGCAAGCACAACACCAGAGAAACCACAGGCACTGAGCAGGTGATGCAGCTGAAAAAGGACGTTGTGTGTCCCACCCACTGAGACACCTCCTCATTCATGGCACACCACCGGCCTCATGCCTGGTTCTAGGGCTGAAAAACGGCTCCCAAATGCCACTTGTTTCTGGAGTTTCCTGTGAGATTTCACTGCTTTGCTCTGGGCTCAGGCTTTGGAGACAGACATCACAAGGCAGGGAGTGACACCAACCTCCAGTCCCAGAAACTACTACTCTCCGTGTTTGCAGCCTATCCCACTGCTGCAGCAGCGCAGGGAGATGTCTCTGACCCTGTGAAGGCCAGAAGCCATGGCAGCAGATGCATGCTTCCCCTAGTGCTAAAGCCTGCCCTAGAAGCAGCACCAAGCACAATGCTGGCAAAAGAGCTGCAGCTCCTCCACTTCTCCCCACTCTGCAGCCAGGCCAGCTCTATTTTTAGACCCCATGAGCACTATTCCCCTCAGGGACCCATTTACACAGTGCTGAGATAAAGGTCTGAGCACAGCCAGAAGCTGTAGAGCCTGTCCCCCCTCCCCAGCCTCTGATCTGTTACAGGAGCAACAATCAGCATTTGCTCCAGCAACCTGCAGAGAGGAGGAAGGGGAGGAGGAGGAGGCTGTGGCCAAGCCAAAGCATGAGTTTCCTGGTGCACAGACCCCGGTTTTGCAGAGGCAGAAACAAGACAATGCACAGGGATTTGCACTCCAAGCAAACCCTGTCTGCTTCCTGGGAAAGCCCTGTGGAGGGGAGATGTTTCACAGCACTATAAGGTTGAGGCTGCTGCTGCTGGAGGTGCAGGGTACCCCCATCTTGCAGCTATGGTTCTCCTGGTCCTTTGCCTGCCCCGGCCATGCTTCCTCCAGCACCAGGTGAAGGCTGGGGGAGAGCTGGGCCAGGGGGAAATCGGATGCTGGGAGTAACAGCCATTGTGGCTAAAATAAAACCCAAGCAAAAATAAATCCTTCCTGTTGGTGTGGGCAGGGTGCTGGGACACTGCCTGCCTGTGAAAGGATGCTTAGAGCTGCACTGCCCGTAAACAAATGTTTATAGCTCCTGGGATGCCATAAATAGGTGGGGTGTGGGCGGAGAAGGGGGGACAGCCAGGAGCGACCCCAGCACCCACTGACACCCCAGCCCCAGGGAAAGCCGTACTGGGAGGTTGTCTTCCTTGTGGAACAGGCCCAGTGCTGAGGGAAGGGATGCTTGCAGGCTGATGCTGAGCAATCTGCAAGAGATACCCAGGTTCTGGGACATTTCTGCATAGCCTTCTGCCTGCTCCAGCCCCAGCACACTCCTTCATATCTGACAGGGCCAGCTTTCTACTACAGCTTCTCCCGGAGGAAGGCCACAGCTCCTGAGCTCTTTGCTGAGTTCCTGAAGCAGTTCCTGTTCACATTTCCATTCCCTAGGAGTTTCTTTCCATTGGGGAGGAGGCAGCACACAGCCTGCAAGGAAGTGCTTTGGTGGGGGAGGCCCAGTGCTCCCAGAATTGTTCCTTTGTGCAGGAGACAGAAGGGCAAACTACTGCTGCCCTGCACTCTGCCCGCAGCCACTGCTGCTCTGGTGTGGGCAGGAGGAGCCTTATGCCAAGTGGGCATCAAAAGGGCAGTACTCAGCCCCAGGACATGGCAGGGATCAGCAGGGTATCCCTGCTAGCCAAACTCAGCTTCCCAGCCAGCCATCACCAGCTGGGTGTGGGGCAAACTGGGATGACTGGGACAAGCGGGTGGGGCCAGGAATCCCAGTCTAGAAAGTAGCTGTTCCTCCCAGCATGGCTGTAGAGTTATGGAGCAACTTGGTGTTCTCCAGGCCGGAGGGTTTTTAGAGAAGAGCCAACCATTAATGACTCCACTTGATTTCTGACAACATCCCAGAACAGTGGAAGATTTGCTGAGGGGTCACTCATGAATCATCTCCTTGCTGCAAACAAGGGCCCCTTGAGTGAGGCGGATGAGGGAGCACAGCACCTCTGACTGGGCATTCAGCAATGTCAGTGGGAGCCTGAGCTTTGGGGGCTGGCTCCTGAATAACCAGGAGCCCCCCACATTCCCCAGCTCTCTAGCTGCCCCAGCTGGTCTCTCTTCCCATCCCTCTCTGTGATTTACACACTGGCAGCTATCTCTGCTCCCCCAGCAGCTCCCAGCTCAGGTGGCACAGTACCTCCAGGCGTTGTGGAGCACAAACATTCTGACTTATTCCCCCAAACTCCGAGCACCATCCCACCGCATCCCATGCCCCACCGGGCCAGGCTGCAGCAGGCCCTCCAAGAACATGTATCCCCCGAAGATGTCATCACTATGACCTTACAGTAACTAATACCCTTGGCTGATAAGCTTGGAAAAATCAATCTTGGGAGATGAATATGAAGCCTACTTGCTCAAGGCAGGCAGAAGGTCTCACCAGCCCTCCCAGCAGTCACGCACTGGCTTCTCTCTTTACATGAAGGAGCCTCTGGAGTTCACAGAGCCCCTGTGTCCCACCCCAGCCCCAGGAGAAGGAAAGATGAGCAACCGGAGAGGTTAAATAGCAAGAAGGTTGCCTTCACTGTGCCTGCTCTGACCCTGTCTGCTCCAGACACACACCCCAATGTTGACAGCAACTTGAGGGGGGATTTCTCCCCTAACACAGCTCCAGCAGCAAGGCCAGCTCCACCACGTTCATTAGCACTCCTGTGAAGGGTCCTGTGTGTGGCCCCACTGTCTTTGCTAGCAGAGACTTGTCTGCCCAGTATTAATAGCTCTGCTGAGAGCCTTATCGCACAGCCCTGCTCCCAACCACTGGCCCACCTCATCAGGGACTAGATGAGCAGCAACTCCAAGCCAGGGCAAAGTGACAGGGCCACACTCTGTCACTCTGCACCCTAGCAAACTGTGCTCACAACCTAGAAACCATCACTTACTGCCATAGGGCCAGGCAAGTCTCTTCTCTGCATAACTGGATTAAAGGAGAAACTGGAAAACAAGGGGACCATGGTGGTTCCTTTCCCACTCAACTGGAAGTAATCCCAGAACAGCCCATGTTGGGCTGAAGGGAATGTTCTGCCTTGCAGCAGCTCACACCAAAGCAGAGCAGCTGCACAAGCAATGCTGATAATAATTAACAGTCTAATTAAATCACCCACAAACACCTCCCATGACCTAGACAGATAACGACCCTTGGGTGCCCTATGCTGCCACAGGAGTGCTCTCAACGTTGCTAGAGAAGCCCTTTCTCCTCCTCCTCCTGGAGTGCTTTGCAGTGGTTTGCTTTAGCTCCCTGAAAGCAAACTTTACCCCTCTAACCCTAAAGGCTGCAGCTGCCCTCACACCAGCAGAGCAGGGGGTGGTTTCAGCATCACCCTGTTACTTACTGCTGAGCGCAGCAGCAGGTCGAGCAAATAAAAGCAGTCAGGTGAGATACAGCTGAGTGGCCCTGCTCATGTCCCCAGATAGGACATGGGCTGCCTCCCGGCTCTGCCCCAGACCCCGTGGGCTCCCAACCCAAGGTACAAGTTGTTTCCAGCTGCAGCTCTGCCCCATCAACACAATTAACTGCTAATAATGCATGGACCAGATTTGGTAATTCAGCACCTCCAGGCTCTGTGGGATGTTCTGCCAGGCCAGCCTAGGAGCAGGGCTCAGAGGCTGCTGGCTGGGGATCACTTTTAAATAATGAATGCAAAGTGAGAGGTTTGAGATGCCCTTTAAAGGAATAGTCGGGCAGGGGTGAGACTTGCTGAGTAATATATAAAAAAACAAGCTTCAGGCAGAGGGGAGATGTTAGGATTAGTCGGAACCCAGAATAAACTGTGTTTTCTCCAACCAAAATTTTGGTGTCGGCCTTTTCCAAACAATCTGCAGCTTAGGGAGCACCAGGTTGGTCTGGGCTCCTTTCCAGCACCAGGAGAAGCCCTGGGACTGGTGCTATGGGCATCTGCTTCTCCTTCCACCCCGATGGCCAAAGCCCTGGGAAGCCTCCCTAGGTCACATCTTCCTACTGACTGCCATCTCAAGGCTGGGGCCACCTGAAGCTCTGACCTCTCTGCTGCTCTTTGTCTTGACCAGAGCTAAGCCTCCAGGACATCAGAAATTACAATTAATTGCAGGCACCCTACTGGGAAACCTGCTGATTCAGCACCCAGAGTTGATGATGGCCCTACCATTGGCATGTTCTCCCCACCTAGGCTGGCAGGGTTGGCTACCACCCAGGGCCAGACACTTTAGCTCCCTGATGGGGGTGGGAAGCTCTCTGCAGCCCAAAATACTGTTCTCAGTGTCCTGTACATCCACCTTCCCCAAAGATGAGGCCCTAAACATCTTGTATGCAGCACACAGCAGGCAGGAGCAAGAGGCAGGGAGGCTGGCAAAGCTGTTTCTAGGAAGGTGGCTGTGCCTGGACCCTGGGAAGCAGAGGAGGAAAGCAGTGCTCATGTGCTGGGGCATGCAGGGCATGCCTGAGGCTCTCTGCATTTCAGGGTTGGGGCTGAGCTGCCCTGAAGGACCCTTGGAGGGCAGGATAAGCGTGTTTTCTCAGCTGAGAACAGCCCTTCCGTTTCCTTCCCTTACCCAGCTCCAGGAGCATCAGGTGCAGCAGTGAGGCCACCTCACAGCATTTCCTATGCACTTAACCCCTGCGGGGCATGGCCAAGGAGCTGGGGAAACCAGTTCATCCCAGTGGGAAAGCTGACACACATTAGGAGCATGAGGGAAGCTGTGACTAGTCTGGCTATTGCCCATGGTTCCATCTGACTGGTTTACCATATCTACTTTAACTCCAGAACACAAGACAAAAGCCAGCTATCAAACCTGTTGCTACATAACTTCTGTTCCTTCCTCTGTCTTTTATGACCTCACTTTCCCAGGACATGAAATGACATAAAATGGGAGGCTGAATCCACTGGGCAAGGAGACAAAGGGGCTGTTCCCCCTCGCCCAGTTGGGTGGGTTTAAAAGAACCCCAGAAAAAAGCCAAAGCCATTCTTCAAGCCAATCCTCCAATCCTCACACATCCCCTGCTAATTGCCAGCAATCCCAGCGTGTCATCATCTTCCAGACCTTCCCCCCTACCACTTCCAGGATCACATACACAGGAAACCCACTTCAAAAACAAACAAAAAAAGAAGAGTATTATGAGCATGGAAACCCCAGCAGCAAAGATTTGCTTCGTTCCAAACCGTTATGACATGTCAGTGTTTCCCCTCGCCTGCCCAAAAGGCTGTTTTGATGGGAGGCTATCCGGAGCACAAAGGGAAGGGGCTGCAGCAGCCTGCCCCGGGGATGGGGAGGGCCAAAGAAGTTATTTCCATCTTTCCCCACTGTGGAGGCTGCAGAGGAACCTGAGCTCCCGGGGCTCTTAGTGGCTGTGGGTGACAAGTCCTGCTCCCTTCAGCCCCCGGGTGCGCTGCCAGGAGGTGCCTGCCTCTTCTTTGCAGTGGTGGTGGGGCAGGGCTGGCCCTGGACAATACAGATCTCCTTTGCAGGTTTCCAACCCCATTAACCTGCTGCTGCCCTGGAAAGCTGATGATAGATATTTGCAGGACTGACAGTTGTCTCATTGATTTTGAGGTTTCTTATGTGCAGGAGATGTTTGTCTCTCAGGAGAAAGCATCAGCTGTACCTGACTAACAGTAGCCTGGTGTAGGGAAGGGTTAAGGGTTAGGATGTGAGTCTGGGATGCCAGAAACCACTTCAAGCCTCCACTCAGTTAAATCGTTATCTTCTGTCCCCAGCAAGTTATCTGGCTACTGAACAACAGGCAAACCTTAAGTTAAGTCCAGTTTTCACTCCCTGCCCTCTGAAAATCGTTTCCGCTGTTTGGGATGAGACAACTTCTTCAAAACTTTAAACAAAGTTTTCCTGAGCTGGGAGAAGAACCACTGGCTAGTTGTGGGGCCACAGGATTTCAGGCACATTGGGGCTCCATAGCGAAGGGCACGTCAGCGTGGAGCTCAGCACACTTGCAGCGGAAAACAGCATTTCCAGGTCAAGAGCAAATGCAGGAAAGAGGCAGGTTTTCCAGACAGCCCAGGCGCATAGGACAGTCCCCAGTGTCCTTGGCTGGAGGTTGCTATCCGCCACAGCAGGCAGTAAGGACACCAGCCTGCTTCTTCTCTTCTCCAGCAGCTCCTGCAGCAGCAGGCACCCATGACTGGCAGGGCAGACCTGCGCCCAATGAAGCAGCCAGGATGGCTTGTACTGGGGTCCAGTACCTGCACCAAGATCCACCTCCCATAGCTAAGGGCAGTGTGGCACGCTGAAGGGTATCAGAAGTTACTGAGGGACAAATGACTCCAGTGTCTCCCTACTGCTCTTAGTATCAGTAAACATCCTGGGGGATGCTTTGCCCTCCATGGTGGGGCCAGGGCAGCCCATGGTGGGCTCAGCCTTCCTCCCCTTGTGCTATAAACAGGCAGTGGCCACTGGCAGCTGAGTTTCCAGGAGAAGGTATGGCTGCAATGCAGAGGAGAACTCAGCACTTGCCTGCCGTGCTAACAGCTGGCCTGATCTGTGCTTCTCACCCACTCGGCATCCCCTTCCACCCGGCTACGTGCACGGGGTGGGTGGGATTCCTGCTGCCTGCGAGTCAGGAATGATCCAGGCTCCCTCCTGCCAACGTCACAGCTTCTCCATTCCTGTGGGCGAGCTGGAGCCAAGTTTATCCCTGATACATCTTGTCTGGCTTTGCTGGATTTAGACCTCAGATAAGTTTGGTGCAGGACCTAAATTCTGGTGGCACAAAAGGTCAGGGAAGAGCCACTAATGAGGAGAAGCCATATGCATGCATGGCCCTGCTAAAGCACAGGCTTGTGGCACAGATCACCTCATAAATCATACAGACATGCATTTCTTCATCAGTGCAACATGAAACTACTCCACAAAGAGCCCAGAGCATCAATTTGCCCAGTTAGCTGCTGGTGTGGAGCTGAGTCCTGCACTAGGTGCTGCCCAGGCTGCTGGGGAAGGCAGCAGGCTCAGCCAAAGCATGGAAAATGATGCAAACATTTGGGAGATCATAAAGTGGAAGTCAGGATACACACAGGGCCTGAGCAGAGCTACTGGTGAAGAAAGGTGCTGCCTGAGAGCTTGTAGAGGCTAGGAATGGGGCACAGAGTTCCTATGCACCGGGAATGACCCTTTCACCTTCCATCTGCTAGCAACATCCAAAGGCAGTGGGTGATGAGCCAGAGGGTCTAGAGAATGTTTACCTTAGCAAAGAACCATCCAGGTGCCAACAGCAATTCATTACAAGCACTCAGAGCAAAGCAAAGCAGGCACTGCTGCTTCTGCCACAGCTGGCACCAGCAAGAGGTTTAAAACCACAGAGCAGCACACCCCTGGCAGGGCCAGCCCATGGAGAAGTCAAACCATGCCTGGGACCATCTCCACGGGTCTGTGTGGTGTGCTGGGCTCCCCTACCTTTCCCTATGTTGAGGTCATGGGTTTGATTTTTTGGTAGGATGCAATCAAGGTAACAGCTCACACAGCAAACTTGAGATCCTTTGCTCTCCCCTTATGCTCTGGGACCTTGAGGGTCAGCTCTACAAGCACATGTCATTCAACAACCCCTCCTGCAACAGCACCCTCCTTCAGAGCTGGCAAACCCTCCCTGGCTGGCTGTCAGGCAGGGTGAGCAGCAGCCCTGGGGGAAGGTTGTCCCTGTCACTGTTGCTGTCCCCTCTTGGAGCACTGTCTGTACTCCAGGCACCGACAGCGTGAACTACAGCCCAAGAGAAACTTCTCACAACTGTGTTTCCACTGCGGAAACACCACCCCATCCTTTCACATTGGGAATGGGACCTCTTGACCCTCGAATCTTTCTAGTGCTGACCCAAAACTGCAGACACAGCACTGCCTGGGTTGCTCTGGGATTCCAGCATGGTTCTAGGTGAAGTCTAATCCCACTGAGACGAAACAATGCCTCTGGCCCTGTTACCGCTTTTGGCTGGTGCTCCTGTAGCACCTCCAAGGCCAGGTCAGAGGTCAGGACCCTTGTGCTGCACCATGTTACACCCTGCTCCTCCTCTGCAAACTTAGGCCACCACTGAGCAGCAGCAAGCAACCACCTCTCCCTGAAAGGTGTCCCCTGATCCTTCCAAGGTCCTGCTCGCCCCAGCAGAAAACCAAGACCGTCCCTGCAAAGTTGGCCCGAAGCCCTAGCAGGTTGGTTCATATCCCAGATCAAAGCCGCACAGCTACGTGAGCCCGATGTCACAAGCTGCAACCGTGTGGGAGTGCAGGCGCTCCACGGCTTTTTATGAGACCACCGGCATCTTCCCCGGTCAGGGAAACCCTGGATCCGATCAGCTCCAGCCGGAAACTCTAGTCACCTCCCTTCTACCACCACAATTTCCTTTAACAAATGCTTACACCCCGCAGACTTGCTGGCTTCGCCCCCGTCTGACCAGCAAAGGGAAACTGGTACCAGTCGATGCTCCGGCTCGGCTGCTGGAGGGGAAAAGGCACCCTGTGACCAGGGTCCTTCACCGACCTGGGGCGCTGCACCCGCTCCAGTGAGAAGGGATGCGCGACCCCCAACCTCCGCGACCCGGCACTGCAGGGCGAGGGGCTGCCCGTCCCGATCCCATCCCGTCCCCCCCTTACCGCTGAGCCGGTCCATCGTGCGGGAGCCGCGCGCAGCACCGGGAGCTGCGAGCAAGCGAGAGACAGTCCTCGGGAGCAGCCGCCGTCGGGGCCGGGTCTGGTCTCCGCAGTGGCCAATGGCTCTGCCCGCCCCGCCCCGCAGCACGGTAGCGCCCAGTCCCGACACAGCCCGGCCCCGCACACCTCTCGCAGCGGGACCACGCCGCTCCGGACCGTCCCGTGCGCAGCTCCTCAGCTCCCACCTCCCTCCGTCACCGGTAGTGTCCCGGCGAGTCCCTCCGTCCCGGGTACCTGCTGCCCCACACCGGCCAGCACCGGAAAGCCCCCGGTGAAACGGGGGGGGGGAAGGGGAAACGACCAGAGCAGCCCTCTCCACCTGTCCGTTGCCTGCCCACCCGATGGATGCTTTGGGCAGAAGTCCAGAAGGAATCCCCCCTCTCCAAATCATCGCACAGCTCCCCTTTGCGCCCTCATTCCCTGCACACCCCCAAACCCCTTCTCATCTGCTCTCTCTTGGTGTCCTTCATGGTGGGGCCATGGTGCTCATGCCACCCTCACTGTCTCTCCCCAATAAAGACCTCAGGGGTGACCTGGCCTCGGGAGATCTGTGGGGTGTGCAACAGAACATGGAAACCTGCACTCCTGGGACTGGTTCTCTGAGCCTCAGGACTGCAGCTGAACCCTGCTCTGGGGACAGCAGGGTGTGACAGAAAGGCGATTCAGTTTCACAGGAGCCCAGTTACTGCTTGGGTAGGCAATCACTGAAATACTAGATGTGTGTTAGCAACCTGCTTTGAGGGCTTCTCTGGGGTTGTCTTAGCCTAGGACTGACTTTCTGCCTGGATACTGCTCCATGGCAGCAGATCACTCCCTCCTGGACTGAGACCCATTTTTCTCCCATAATGTGGGGTCACCTCTGGGGCTGTGGTCAAGGAACAGGCCACTTGTGGTCCAGGGCCACCAAAGATGCTGCCTGCCAGGGTCCAGCTGCTTTGCAAAGCAGCTACGAGAAAGGGTGGGCTCAGGCAGAGATGGCTTCCCGGGCAGGGTCTGGGTGCAGGTGGGTGCTCTACACAACCTCCAGGTGATGGGAGCCTTTGAAGTCCCACAGGATGTGTGCTGTCCATGAACCTTTGTGGCTTTGAGATAGCATCGTGCACTGCCTCAGTTCCCCATCTTTGCCATGCAGATAGTTGTGGGGAAAACATTTACTGCCCATAAAGTGCTTTGGAGATGCAAAGTCTCCTGCTGTGTTACTGTTACTAATAATATCCTCCAGGCTTCAGCAGTGGAACTGCTGCTGGAGATGAAAGTTTCTTACAGCCACAAATGGTTGATCTTGATTTAGAGAGCTGCAACTTATATGAATAAAATCATTATAAATTGGTTCATTTACTGCTGCACTAAAGCAGACAGCAGCAATTACCAGTGCAGTATTACCATCTCCACCTCAGTCCCCAGCCCATTTCACACCAGAGTAAAGCTCTTGAAACTGGAACTGCTGCTGAGGGAAATATCTTGCCTCAAGCACTCTGCACCCTGGAAATCCCCTGCAAGGAATCTTTCTCTTGTCTCTCCTTACACAGAAACCCAGCTACAGCTTTTTGGGCAATAAACTGGAGGACCTCAGCACCCACCATTGATGGTGCTGATGGGAGAGAAGTGTTTGACCCCAGGACAGGAATGTTACAAAGAGGGCCAAAAGAAGCAGAAGCAGAGCTGGTCTGTGGCACAGTGGAGGTGAGACCCTCTCCACTCCCTGGGAAGAATTCTGTTGACTCAGAACCTCGTAGAGTCGCCCTGTGGCTTGCTGACCTGCATGGGACTGTTCAGTCCTGCAGTTTGCCTGAAAACTGTGCTAGACAAGCAAACAGGGAACGAGAGCACCAGAGACACCAGGAAAGTGTTTGTGTGGAACTAATGCTACTAGTTGTAAGACAAAAAAAAAAGCAAAAGCAAAAATATTTCCCAATAGTAACAGTCTTCCTGACTTCCTGATCTGAAGCTTGCAGAGTTCACCTGTGATGAGACATCAGTGATGGAGTAATTCAGGAACCCTCCCCAGAAAAGGTCCAGCTCCCAGACTGCTTACTCCCACCTGCTCAAGTGGATGCTGGGATCCTGCAACAGTGAGGCTGGGGGTCACCCCAGCTCTCTGTGGTATCACAGCATGTGGATCTTGGACCATGCTGGTCCTGGACAAACCTGAAGAGCAGCAAGAAACTACGCAAGGGAGGAGGCAGTTTTGGCAGTTTCATTTAAGAAGAGCCTGGTTTGAGATAGCTGGGAAGATATCATTCCAGCACTTTGTGAGATAAACTTGGCTCTGTAGCAAAACAGGGAGAGCTGCAAATAAACAGAGCAGCTGAACAGAGCGGGACAGGACACCCCACCCCAGAGCCCCACTTGTCCCCAGCACTCTGTGCCATGGCTGCAGGAAAACCCTCTCCCCAGTGTCCTGCAGGCAGCGGTGACAGACACCAAGTGCTTCAGGGCTCCTGTACCTCTAGCCCCTGGGAGAACCCCAGGATCGATACAGAAACAGGGTTGGAAAAGAAAAGCAAACAAAGAGCATAAAATGATCTGCAAGACTCTGGGGGTTGCAGAGGGTGCCTCTGCCCTGTACAGCACTGAGAATCACAGAGAGCTGCACTTGGGAGGTTCCTATGTATATATTTATAGGTATGTATATATTTATAGTGCACTGTGCTTAAAACAGCCGCGCCTGCTTCTTCAGCTCGTTCCTCTTCCACAGGGCCAGGCGGTCGAACTCGGCGATGGTCATGCCGAAGATCTGGTAGAACTCCTCCTGGGAGAGGTGGCGCTGGGGAGAGATGGGATGCTGGGCCAGGGCTGGGGACCACAGCCACCACCCATGACCAACAGCCACCCTCTGGGACAAACAGACTCCATGCGGGCTGTACAGCTGCAGTGGGGTAGGAGGGCACATGGTGGAGACCAATGATATTCCTGTGTGCCATGAGGCACTACAAGCCCGAACAGCACTTGGCTCTCTCCAGCTTCTGTCAAACGTACTGTGGGCATGAACAGCTCTGCCCAGCCAGTGGAGCAGCAAGACCATCAGGACCACTAGGACAATGTGCTGGCACTTATGTTTCCTTGCAGATGATCCTCACATGTCCACAAGCCCCTTGCACCCCATTCTGCCTGCTAGAACTAAGGGGACACCTTTGGGTATCAGGTCCCTCTGCGCCCTGAAGATTGTGCCTAGTGGAAAAGCTTCTCCTCACCTCTAATCGAGTCCTGTCCACATCTTTGGGCAGCTGGTTCCTCCCCCTTGTCTTCACCAGGAGCAGCTCGTAGGGGTATATCTGCACAGGGACAGGAAGACCATGGGGTAGCTCCCACGAGAGAAAAGGACAGTTGGGGCACACCTGGGAACGAGGCCATGTGGGCTACCAGGGCAAAGCCTTCTCCTGTCATGTTTAGTAGGGTTTGAGTAGCACAGCTGCCTCCAGATGGGACGAGGCATAGGGGGGACTTGCTCTCAGGGTGACCCTAATCTACCTTGAATCACAGTGGTTCTGGAATAGCCTGCTTGCTCTGAGAAACCAGCAGTAACCAAGGGATGAGTGCAAGTAAAGAAGCACCACCACAGCCTCCCTTCTCTGTTCCTCACCCAGGAGACACTTGGGCTTAGCCAAATGCTTGGAAACATGGCAAGAGAGGAACGACTCTGGTCTGAGCCCCACAGTCCTGTGACAGGGCTGTCAGGTGGGGGACGGAGGGGATGAAGGTAGGGCACTGTGGGCAGAGGACAAAGCTTCATCTTGAGTGGCACAGGGGCACAGACACATTTCTGGAACTCCCTCTGCATGGTACTTGCACTTCCAGCTGGCTGCTGCACCTTGGAGTGGGAGCATCTTACCTTGTACTCTGTGGGGAGAGGAGAAAAGGCAAGAGAGATATGAGCCATACTGACTGCCCTGCTGCCAGGATCCCACCCTGGGGCTGCAGGGACCCTGCCTGTCTCTTCCTTTCTTCCCCACCCAGCCTGGACCTCATATTCCATAGGTGTCTGTGGTGGGGTTTGGCAGTCCCATGGCATCTGGCTCCACACCTACAGGGTCCCCTGCCCACACCACTCCCCAGCACCACAGTAACTTACCTCGCATCCCCCAGTTGACGGCATTTGTGCTGTCATAGTGGAAAAGCTCAGCACTGGGAGGCTGCAAAAGGGACAGAGGGAGGGAGGAGTAAGAACAGGTCCCCTCCAAATGTTCAGCATGGCATGACCCATGTTCCCTGGAGGAAGGTATACACCCATTCCAAAGCAGGACCTGTTCCCCACACCTGGCAGTAGGGAAACTGAGGCATAAGGAAGCAGTGACAAGGCCAGGTCACACAGTGGCAGGACTAGGTCTTCCAGCCTCCAGCAATTACTGTCCCAGGGTATAAAGCAAAGCTATCATGCTGGGAAGCAAGACCAGAATCCCTTGGGATGTGCACTGCAGGAGGCTCAGAGCAGGCACATCTGTCCTGCAGAGCCTGGATAGGGCACTTTGGTTTCTAATAAGGGTCATTTTGGATTGGCACAGACCAGCCGTGACAGCAGAGATGCAAGGAACCAGGAGCATGACGATCTAGTCATGAAAGTGGAGCACTGGGGGCTTTGAGGAGCCTGGAGGAATCATGATGGGTGCAGTGATGTGTGGCAGCAGTGGGATAGCAGTGGGATGTAGGCCTCTGGCACTCACCCTGTGCAGCCCGTTTCTTCTGTAGGCAGGAAGGGAGGCAGACTTAGAGATGAGGGGATCTGCAAAGAAGCCACCAAGGTGCATAAGAAAAGATGCAGGGGTGAGCCCCACACCCTGGCAGAGCATCCATTGGTCACCCTAATACTGTGCTCCCACACCACTACCCTGATTTGTACTCACTCAGTTCTGCCTCCTTCCAGCTCCAACTCATTTCCAGCCCAGCTTCCTGTGCTGATGCTCCTCTCCCCAACAACCCTCTCCTGCGGCATCCCTCACAGAATCACAGCATGGTTGGGGTTGGAAGGGACCTCTGGAGATCATCCAGTCAAGCCCCCTGCCAGAGCAGGTGCTCCCCTACAACCTCACCCCTTGATACAACACAATGTCCTCTGACTTGTCCTCAGCATCTCCACCAGCTCCACCCTGGCTGAACTCTGCCCTAGCCCAGCCTTGCAAGGGTTTCCTTTCCCCTCTGGTCCCAGCATCAACTCCAGCTCAGGCTCTGGACACCACAGCCACAGGAACCAGCTGTGGAGGGCTGGAGGCTCACACTCACCGCTGTCAGCCAGGTAATGCATCCGAGGAGCTGCAAGGAGAGCAGAGCCAGGTGTCAGGGGAGTCTGAGTGTGCCATGCAGTGCAGAGCTGCCTGGCTGCCAGCACCCTGCAGGGTCACAAGAGCCCAGTGGGGGTGAGGGTCTGTCTGAGCACATGGTGACAGCCCCAGCTCCAGGATGGCAGATGTGCCATGAGGAAATAGATCATGAGGCATGCAGATCTGTACTGCCAAGCTACTCTACTCCCCCAGTTGCCCCAGCAGTCCTGAG
Source organism: Upupa epops (assembly GCA_013397515.1). NCBI lineage: Eukaryota > Metazoa > Chordata > Aves > Bucerotiformes > Upupidae > Upupa > Upupa epops. The sequence continues at coordinate 114,616 of VZRI01003311.1, forward strand.
GGGGGCTGGGTGCCCTGGGTGCTGGGCAGTGAGAGCAGCACAAGGCAGGAAGGCAGCCTCATGGACTCTGCACTAGCAGTATGTCCCAGATATAACATTAATGAAGAGGTTTGCACACTGGGAGCCAAAAACAGGGCCGAGCAAACCCAGGGCAGCTGTGGGATTCTCAAAGGATGCCTTAAGAACCCCAAACACCTTCATCTGGCTGCTTGGACAGACTGTAAACACCTGCAGGCTGATTCTTCATTCCAGCCAGGATCACCAGGAAAATATAGAGCCCTCCCAAGAGGCAAAGAGCATCCTAAGTCCAACTCTGATGCCTACCACCTTTCCTACAACCCCTATCCCAGTCCCCTGTTCTTCCCCTTCCACCACCGCTAACTTCCCGCAGGGGCTGAGGCCATGCTGGGCAGAATGGACACAGACAAGGTTGTCCTTACAGCCATTGAGGGAGCCCTCGTAGCCAACTGTGTGCAGGGCTTCTCTGCTGCTGGCTGAGCTGCGAGGGGGTGTCCAGGGGTCTGCATAGGAGTTGGACCGAGCCTTCATCTCCTCCCTCAGGATCAGCCTGCCGATGCCACTCTGGATCTGGGACAGGGAAAGCTGCTTGCATCCTCCTTTTTCCCCCAGCCCTCCCTGACTGCTGGCACATTTTGGCAGGACATGGCACCTCCCAGCATGGGCTCAGCATCCCCCAGTCCCTGAGAATGAGTTTCTGGGGTGGAGTATCATGGCAAGGGGGTGTGGTCCCCCTCCTTCAGATCCTGTGTTGGGGGTGGGGAGACATAGCAGAAGGCAGCAGGGCAACTGATGGTAGCAGGGCAACTGATGGCCCGGTCTGGGGTGGCAAAGCTGGGCTGGGCCTCCTCCCCAAAGCTAAACACAATGGGAGCACCTTGCTGCCAGCCCACCCCTGCTGGGCTGCAGGCAGGAACACCACTCACTTTGTGCATGCTGCGATCATACCCATCCTCCTCGCCTCCAGATGAGAACCTCCGGGCCCGGGGGGCTGTGAGGAAACAAGAGGGAATCAGATGAGGGTGTAGGTGGGGGCATGTAGGGAGGAGACAGCCCCCAGGGAACAGCTGAGTCCCAAGGGCTGCTAGGATTTTGGGGTCACTTTGGCTGGTATCTCAACCCAACCCTATCTTCGGGTCCAGACCCAACACTCTCACAGGAAATGGCTGGGTTTGGGGGCAGGAATGGGTTTCCCTTTATTTACCCCAGCACAGTGCAGGGCTGTTACCTTTGGGGGAGCCTTGGAAGGACCAGTACTCCGATTCAGAGTGGTAGTATGGGTCCGGGGAGTAGGCAGGGCTGTACTTGGATGACTGTGCGATGTCTTCACTGGTTTTGCTCTTTGTGGCTGCAGAGAGGTTGTCTGCAAAAGGACCAGGTGGAGATTTAATGAGAACCCTGAGTCCCACTGGCAGGACTTACAAAGATCCACCTGGGGATGAAGGCAAATCCTCTTCCCTCCCTGATCCCCAGTGTCCACCAGCACCCAGGGCAGCAGGGAGCAGAGTTGGGAATAATCCACTTAAACTGCAGATACCTCCTGGAGAGGAAGGTGCAGAGGCAGTTAGTGGGGACAGCAACAAGCAGAGGGGTTGTGGCTGATGTGGCTGGGAAGGGACCCAGGAAAAGCCCACAGCCCATGGCACCAGAGTGAACTCTGGCTCCTGCACAGTGCTCAGCCCAGCCCCAGTAGCATCAGTGCCACCAACCTCCCTGTGCCCCACATTGTCCCACCATCTCCAGGGCTAAAACCACATGGTGGAAGGCCTCGTCCCAGTGGGGAAGGGACTCTTGGGGGGTTACTGCCAGAAAGTGACCATGAGCTGTGTGGTGTGGGGGGACCAGAGAGCTCCAGCTCTGGCAAGGCTCAGCCTTCTATGACAAGGCCACACACAGAGCTCTGCTCCAGGAAGGAACTTCAGTAGCACACGGAGAAACCCGACTGGAGGGAGGGAACAGCACAGACAGGCTGTGCAGCAATGCTCCAGCACATGAGGCAGGCACTGGGGACCCTGTCAGCAGCAGCTACTTACAGCAGTGAGTGCAGCCAGCAGCCGGGCAGTGGGCGTTGGGCAGGTAGGGAGGGATTGCCCAAGAAGAGAGAGGAGACACAGTTACTACTCAGGAGGAACTGCTGTCCCTCTGCATGCAGAAGCAGCAGGGACAGTGCAAGCCAGCCCAGCTGAGAGATAGTGATCACCCATGTCTTCTCCCCACCCCTCAGAACCCCACAGGCCTATTCCACCCTGGAGCACCCATCCAGAAGGTGTTATTTTTTTCCAGGGCTCCACATGAAATTGCAAATTACCCTCTTCATCCCTTTCCCGAGGCTGCTTTGGCTTCTGGAATCAGCTTGCTTTCTGCTAGTGGCTTGCGGCCATTCTGCCACCCTTCCATGGCCTTAGTTTCCTTCCCACAGCCACTCTTGGCCCCACAGCTCTGAGAGCCACCTTCTCCACCTCTTGCAGGAGGATGTTGTCCAAAGCAGCCTTTTTCTCTTACAGAACCCCTGTGCTCTGCTACCCAGAAGGGAAGCAGGAGTGTGGCCCCACCACACAGCCCAACCAAGCCCGAAGATGGTCTTCTGCTCCGATTCCCCTCAGAGCAGAGCTGGCTATGCAGGGACAGACCATACCGTGGCGCTTATAGATGGGGGGTTTCCGGTAGATGTTACTCTCTGCGGCAGCTGGTGGGAGAAGAAAGAAAGAGCAGAGAGAAAGGAGGAAGGGCAGAGTCAATGTGGAAGTTCTGAGAGCAGAGAGGACACAGGTCCTGCAGGAGATGCTACACCCCCTGCCACATTCCCACCACACAGCCATCTCCAAGGCTCACACACCCATGGGCCAAGCAGGCTGTGGGGTGGGCAGCAGGAGCACGGTCCCGAGTCTGCCCTTGGGCAGTGGTGCACACAAGGACATGCAGTGTGTACCCTGGCATCAGCATGCACCAGGGTGGCTGCCAGCCCCAGCAGGGAGCGGCACAGCCATGAGCTGCCCCACCTGCCAGCAAAGATGCACTGGCACATGGCCAGGGTGCCAGCACCTGCAAGAACCACCTGCGAGATACCTGGGGCAAAATCACGTCAGCCAAAGCCTCTTTCCACAGCAGAGAGAGAAAAGAGCGAGCTGGGAGGGCAAGCAAACTGGAGCCTGGCACGGAGTGCTACAGCCCCCATGCAGGGGTTGAGCCGCGGAGCTGGCAGAGCGGGGAGGGGGCCATCCATAAACCACTGACCGTCAGCAGGGCCGAACTCTGAGAGGGATGGGATGGAAGTGGGGGAACATGGTGGGGAGCCTCTGGGTGTCCACATGGTGCAGTCTCAGAGCACCAGCTACACAGTGCGGAGGGTTCCATGCTTCTGAGGACAAGGGTGGCAGGAGATACCCACAGCTGAACGGGGTGGTCCAGGGCTCTGGCACCCTGTGTATACTAAAGGATGTTTGGGCAGCTCTGCCAGCTTCCCTCCCCACTCTCCCCTTCTGTCTACTCCATCCCTGTCCCCATGGGCTCTGTGTGGCTGGGAGCAGGGGATGGCCCTTACCTGGTGGCCCCCTGCAATTCCTGCAGAAGGGAAGCAGGCATCTGGCAAGCCCAGAAGAGTCTGGGGGGAGGGAGCGGCTGGCCCTATGGGGAGTATAAAATAGTCATCTGTAGTAGATGGGTGAGGAAGGGCCTCCGGCAGACACGCTTTGACTGGGGACACTGGTGGGGATGGGGCAGATTCTCCAAAGGGGACTCATTTTCATGTGCAGGGTGGAGAGAGGTTAGGGAGAGGAAGAAGAGGGGCATTTCAAGGATCAGGCAGACTCTGGGCAGCTCTGGAACGTCTGAGTGGTGATGGGGAAGGAGGAGGGTTCAAGCTGCAGGTCTTGTTTATGGATGGCCTCTACCAGGGGTAGATCCTGCTGTCAGCTGGCTCTAGGCAGGTGGCGGAGCTAGGCATGCAACACAGGGGAGACGGCACATGCGGACATGCCACAGACACGGCACTTCCCCAGGCACTGGGGTGCTCCCGAGCCTACCTGGGATGTGGAAATGCTTGGGTGCTTGGTATGAGGTTGGAGTGGAGGACCTCACATCTAACTGGCTATAGTAGGGGGAGCTGCGCCCGCTCTCAGTGCCTATGTTGTGCCGAGCAGAAGCAGCCGTAAGTGACGGAGAGAGAACAAGAGGCAGAAGAAAATGGGTGTTAAATGCAGCTGTGTTAGAAGAGCGAGGGGTGACCCATGTGGTGGGGTGTCAGGGACATGTGCTGGGCCATGATCCAGGCGTGTGATAGAGCGGGAGGAGATTTCCCACATCTCCTGGGGAAGGTGGGATGCGGAGGAATCCCCACGAGCAGGTGCTGCTGGGGCAGTAGGCTGCCTGGCCATGGGCGAAGGGAAAGCCAAGGTGCTGCAGGCTGATGGGCCCTGGTGGTGCAGCACAAGGGTAGCTTAGGAATGTGGGACCTCTGGACTTACCGACCTCAGATATCCCCAGTTGCTTTTCCCCAACACCCAAAGCACAGGGGACACAGCTCAGGCACACCCTACTGGCCCAGGGTATTCACTTGTGTGTGTGAGGTGTTCCCTGAGCACAGGCACACCTCTCCACAACCACCAAACCAACTGAGTAATTTTCACTGGGGGTTTCTTCCCTCCTCACACTATCCTCCATGAGCCCCAGCTCATGTCTGAGGCCAGGAAAAAGCCCCAATGGCCTCTCCTTACTACTAGCAAGACAACAGTCGGGGAAAGCAGACGATTGCCACAGCAGAGCTCATCACCCCACAGCTCCTGGTCGTTCCCCCAAGGGCTCCTCAGGTCTCCTGCCTGGGAAAAGCAGGGGACAGTTTGGTGGTCCCCTCCTCACTCAGGGCTCTGAGCTCAGCTCAGCCTGAGGTTGCAGCTGAAATCCTCACCTGAGCGGTAGAAATGGTGCGGGGACCTGGGGATGGTGGGGGACATGCCCTGGCGGCTGTAGGTGGGGGAGTCGATGTAGCCAGGGCTGGAGGCTCGCCGCTGCCGTGTGTCAAAGCTCTCGTAGATGTCCTGGGGTTGGGAAAACCATGGAGAGAAGTGGAGTTATAGCTGGTGGGACAGTGATGAGGAAGGTCAGTGCCTCGGCAGCCCTGCACAGAGGGGTCCTGCAGAATGGAGGTCCCCACGGGTGTATGTGTGCTCTGTGATGAGACATGCTGGGCAGTGTGTGTGTCCTCTGTGGCTGGAGGGTCCCCAGGCTCTGCCTCCTGCTGCCAAAGTGCAGACTCAGGGTTTAAGACCAGCTGATGGTGCTACCACTCTGTCTAGATACTGCCCCCTTCCCCTGTGCTTCTTCTCAGTTACTGGTGTCCCCCCTCACCAAGCAGAAGCTGCACAGAGAGGGCCTGCACACTGCTCATGGATTGAAGGACAGGACCCTCCTGGACAAGGTTCCCCCCATGTCCCTCATTCTTGGCTCAACAGAACCCCAGCACTCCCCGGGCACAGGGAAACCCTGTGGAGCAGCAGATGACAGACCCCAGTGCCTGCCTTGGACATTACCTGTGAGTATGGGGAGAGGGTCCCCAGGGACTGGAGGTGGCAGGAGGCAAAGAGGAGAGAAGAAGAGAGAGACAGCACATGGTTAAGGGGAGCAGTGACAGACTGGGGTCCTGCAGTGACTTCCAGCCCATCACACCCTCCTCTCAGATGCCAGGCAGTGAGGGCAGCTGGTAGCACAGCTGGAGCTGAGCTCTGGCAGGGTACTGGGCAGGGAACTCCTGGAGAGGAGGAGAGTCAGTTCCAGGATGGCATCTCCTGAACCAGCAGCCTGCCATCATTTGAGACCTTGATGGAGAGGCTGCTTGGGGAATGGCAGTGCTGGCCCTGTTGGTGCTCCAGTGGCCATGGTCATGCTGCCAGCACCATTCCCCAGGCTTAGGACAGACCTTAGGACTGAGGATGTAAGAGATGCTGCTGCTAGCCATTACAAAGTCCTCCTCCAGGACCTCAGCTCTCCCATGTCTGTGTAAGCTGCTCAGACCCTCTTCTTCCACAGACTTAGGAAACCATCCAGCAACCTTAGCTTGCCAGGGTGAGTGGGGTGGGGCAGGGCAATGGCATCCCATACCCTGCTTGGACATCATGTCCACACACATTTGGAAAACACACTGGCCAAGCCCTCTTCCCTGGCTGAGGGGCCAGCACTCAAGAGGAGCAGTCCGTCCTGCCATGCTGGGGCTTCTGGCCAAGGAGGACTGCTTGCCAGGAGTCAGCTCTGGGCTGAACATGCTGGCAGCCTGGCCCTCCAGCCTGGATGGATGCATAGAAGCTGTGTGCCCTCCACTGCTCCTGCTGTAGGCTGCTGTGGGCAAGCTCCTGGCCACATCACACCTCCTCCCGCACAGCCCTGTCCCTGCGCATCATGTCTGTGGCACAGTGTGGGCAGGGATGCCATCAGCTGATAAGGTCACTGGTTTCTTTCTTACTTTACAGCAGCAAGAGGACTGAGATTTCCCTTTCAGCCCAGTGTCTCCCTCCCAGTGGTGGGGATCCTCTGGGAGAAGCCTTGCCTGAGGTCCTGCCTCCCTACAGTGCTGCCACTGGAATGAGCTATCTACATGCTGTTTCTCCCACTGCTCCCAAGAAGGGCTCAGTCCCCACCCAGTACCTCCCCATAGCTATATCTCTCCAGTGTCTCGTCCGACGTGTATCTGTGATAGGGCTCGTACGAAATGAGGTCAGGACGTTGCACTTCATAGATGGCTTTAATCTTGGGAAGAGCTGCCAGGTCTTTGTAATTAAGGATCTCATTATCCACTTTAGCCTAAGGAGAAGGAGAGACAGAAAGATGGAAAGGAAGAAAAGGAAGGAGAGGCTGGAGTACACAGTGTGGAGCCAGCACACAGCAGAAAGAGCCCACCATCACCCCAACAGTTAGAAGACATAAGAAGAGGTGCCTGACAGGCAGCAGTGAGAAGGAGCAGAGGAACCGGGAGGGCAGGACTGTGCCCCTCCAAGTGCTCCTGGTCTGAGCCAATGGCACTTGTAGCATGGCATGATGCTGGGCCAAGGGGGCCTGTTCTGTCTGTGCTGTCCCCAAACACTGGGCTTGTCCCCATGGGATGCTTCACACTGAAGAGCGGGACTGGAGCATCCATTCTGCTTGAGCAGATAAGGGGCAGAGGTCTACTTACGCAGATGACACGGTTTGGGGAGCCAATGCTGGAACCAGGGGGTGAGATGGAGGTTTCTGATGTCCTTCTGTGCTGTGGAGGCAGAAAGGTGAGGACAAATGAGAGCATAGCACTGTTGAGTTTGGGGCTGAATTTCATGTCATGTCCAGTCCCTCTGACCTTCCATCTGTTTGCTGCTAGTGTCCACAGCTGCAGCAGGCTGCCCTGCACCCAGCTTTGTGCCACATCTAGAGCCAGGTAGGCAGCTGGGGAAGACCCAGTGGGCAACTGTCCTTGTGGCCAGCCAGGTGCAGAGAGGGAAAAACAATTTGAGGGAGGTGGTGAGGGAGCTGCTGTGCTCCTTCCCCAGCTGTGGCACTGATCGTTGGCAGCCAGAAGGGAGTTCCCCACTAACAGCCTCTGCCACAGCTGTCTACCACCCTCTGGGCGGCAGGGACAAAACTTGTGCCAGCCCCAGGAATCCACCCTGACCTTGGACACTGCCACAACAGTTCACTTCCAGCACAGACCAGGAGGCAACATCGCTGGGATGTGCCACCACCTGGACATGCCCCACACCCTGCTACCTACCTTTAGCTTCTTCTCTGCCCTGGCTGCCTGCTTACAGATGGGGTGCCACACCTCAGAGCCTGCAGCAGAAAAGGGAAAGTGTTTCAGCCCCCCCCACTGACATGGAAGGGGTCCCATCCTGCAGACAAGGAACAAAGTCTCCTGCAGCCCAGTGGCTGGGAGGAGACAGTCATGGAGAGAAGTGATGGCCAGAAACCCCAGAAAAAGCATGGGGGCTGGGGAGCAGTGGAGGTGGGGTCTCTGGCATTGCTGTGCAGAAACCCTTTAGACACTGATGACCATAAGGACCCCAAAGCCATCCCCCCACACCCTCTGGCAGCAAAGCTCTGCATGGTCCCATTGAGCCTTGGCCTAATATGGAGCAAGGATGTCCCTTCTTTCCACGGTGGAATCCATACCTGTAAGGTACATCTCCTCGCCCTCTGTGAACATCTGGTGGCAGCGGACACATCTGGCACAGGTGGGATGGTAGTGCTTCCCTCCTGCCTGCAAGGGTGAGCAGAGAAGGGGGACCCTGAGCAAGGCAAGACATGGTGACTTACTGGCGTCCTTGAGGGTGAGTGGCACTTGCTGCTGCAGACAATGATGAGGTGAATGGGACAAAACTACCCAGGGTGGCCCCAGAAACCACCACAGCACATGTACAAAATCAGAGATTACTCTGACACTAACCATCCACCTCAATATCAGGAAAAACCTCTTTACTGTGAGAACTACAGAGCTCTGGCACAGGCTTCCCAGACAAGTTGTGAAGTCTTCTCCGGAGAGAGACCACCTGGACATGTTCCTGTGTGACCTGCCCTAGGTGATCCCGCTTTTGGTTGAGGGGTTGGGCTAGATGATCTGTAGAGGTCCCTTCCTACCCCTATCAGTCTGTGATGCTTCTGACTTGCTGGACTACGAGTCAGACAGGTAACCTTCTACTATCCTTAAACTGTCCAGCTGTCAAGGGTTAGGGCCACTAAATGAATGAGAGAGAGAGTTCTCTATTAATCCCTCTCCCTTCCCAGAGGACAGAGACATGGGAGAAATCCTCCCTAAACCAGCTTAAATGAAACAGCAAAAAGATAGTAAGAATGAAATAGATACAAATATACCCAAAACCAGTATCAAAGTCCCCCAGAGCACAAAGCGGACTTAACAGCAGATGGGAACTGGATTAAGGAACTCTCATTTGGCACTGAAGGCAGAAGAATTTAGAGTCCTCCTTGGACACCAGCCGTAGCAGAAGGCTTGATCCTGAATATGACATACATGGAACCTTGCTGGTCCCAGTCTCCAGGGAAGGCATCCGACAAACCTCACTCCTAGCAAATTGTCCCTGCACTCTGGAAACAACCAAGACCCTCCGATGTGCTGCAGCCACACACTGCACCAGCTCTTTCCCTCTGCAGCCATGAAGAGAAACAGCAAATTCCTTGTATTCCTTGTATTACTTTCCCTAGCAATACTTAGGGAAGTATTAAAGGGAGAAGCAGAACCACAGTGACAAACCTCACCAAGCACAGGTGTCATCTTGCTGTTAGACCCTCCCTGGCTGCCACTGCCAGTCCCTTGCACTACAGAAGCTTTCCTCCTTCTGTGAAATCCTAACTTCAGTGCTAGTGACTCACAATTCCCCAGCAGAACCAGAGTGGGGCTGCTCCCTCTGCTCCCTGGCAGGGCTAATAGCTTTAATTGGTAGCTTGTTTCCACTCAAAGTGTCTGCTGGCATTTCAATTACAGGCTCACTTTCTGGGTTGGGAGCTGGGAAGCAGGAGATGGCTTAGGGCAGGAAGAATCTGGGCTGTGCTGTTAGAGCTCAACCCCAAAGGACATTTCACTGCCATAATCACCCCAGAGAAGAGGGAGGATTATTTAAGGCAGCAGAGGGAAGATGATGAAGAAGGGGGTTATGATAGCAGGGCGCTGGAGCTAGTTAGAAACAGTGTGGATAAACCAGAAAATTGGCTGCAAGGAAAATTGAGAAGCTGCCTGTTGATTGATCATAAAAATCAACCTGCAATTCAATGCCCTTGGGGTGCAGAAGGCAGACAATGGCTTCTCCCTTTGGGTTTATGGCAAAGAGTGAATTGTCCCAGACCCATATTACATTTCCATGCAGCCCTCCTAAAACCATCCAACACCCACCACTCCTCCTCGAGCAACACTTCCCAAATCATGCACACACCTTGATCCTTCTGCATAGGTTAGTAACACAGCTTATAAAGGGCTGGCAAAGGCTGCGAGGGAAGAGACCAGCTCGTTATCACTTTGAGTCCCTTAAAGGCTCATTAATCATCTCAGCCTGACTGCACAGCTCAGAGCAGCTGGGAGAGCATGGAGGGTGCCAGGACGGCATGAGAAGGTTTCTTATGGCCTAAAATTATTTAAAGGCATCCTTTCCATTTCATGCTCTGCTAGAGAAATCAATTAAAGCTTCTGGTTTTACAAGTCATTCAATTCCCAGGGAGGGTGGGAGGCAAGGGGTGCCCACAGCACCTGTGGCTTCTGTGATGCTTGCCTGGCCCAGTCCTCTAGCAACCAAACCATATGCTCCACTCAGTTCTGTGATTGTCAACAAGAAGATGGCATCTTGTCTCTGCTTGTGAGACCCCAGTGCAAACGCACATTACTTCTAGCCCACAGAGTCCCACTGCACAAGCAGGGCTCCCATGGCTGGGTGTGGGTGCAGCAGGTGGGGTGCTAACGTGATACTGCTGGCCAGGGCATCTCATCTCAGGGTACCTGCCACTCCCTATTAGCAACTCACTACCCTCACTGGCTGTGTAGCCCCACCGTTGCTCAAAATATGTTTCATGGAAACCTCTACCTGGTTGTGGGATCCCTCCATGGCTCTACCAGAGCAACTCCTGCTGGCCAGAAACATGATGAGGAAAGCCCCTCTGCGTTTGGCACAGGGAAGGGGACCTCCAGCTACAGCTCTGCAAAGATGTGTGTCATGGGGACAGATGCCAACAGGCAGGGTGCTGCAGCCCCTTGCCCAGGCACTGCGGCGGACAGCCTGCTGGCTGTTTCCAAGGTAACCGGCAGGCTGCCTGCAGAGGAATATGCTCAGGAGATGGGTTGGGGTGCAGGAGTAAGAAACTCTCGCACCCCCTCAGGTCATGCACCTCTGTGTGGGACACATATGGTCCCTATTTTCAAGACTGGGCAGGAGTGGATGCAGTCCCAGGACTTACCTCCAGCACCCTGCCACTGATGTACCGGTTGCAGGTCTCGCACTTGATGCCAAACTGGGCATGGTAGTCAGACTCGCAGTAGGGGATGCCATCCCTTTGGGAGAGATAGGAGAAAAGGTGAATGGTGAGTGAACCAGGCTGCGCAGCCCTCACTGTAGTCCCAGTCCCAAGAGCACAGCGCAGCACAGCCAAGCTGGCTGCTGGATGGTGACACTCACTTGCTGATGTACTCGCCAGTGAGGATGATTCCACAGGTTTGGCACTTGAAGCAGCTGACGTGCCACTGCTTCTCGAGGGCCAGGAGGGACTGGCCTTGCTTTATCTCCTCCTTGCAGCCTGCGCAGTCTAGGGGGACAGAAGAGGATGAGGAAATGAGCGTGGGACCTCTGCAGCTCCCCAGTGTGGGGCTTGGCAGCAAGACCCACCCTGCTGTCCCACACCAAGCCCCCTGGCTGTTTAAAGGGGCAATCCCCTTGCATCCCGAGGGAAGCTGTCCCGACGGCCCCCTTTGTTCTAGGAAATGCTGCTGTTACAAACACACTACTCCGGAGACCACTGCAGGGGCAGCCTCTTTATGGGGATGTGCCACCTCTGCTTGTCCCCAGCAAAGGAACCTCTTGCTGGAGCTAGGACCCCTGAGGCCCTGCTGCCTCAAGCGACAGCACAGAGTCGGCTCTCCTTGCCGGGCAACGAGCTCGAGCCGGGGCCGGTGACTGGGCTGCAAGGGTCACACTCGCCTGGCCGGTCCCTGGAGACCCCCCTCCAGGCAGGAGCAGTGGGAAGTGTCGGGCAGTGAGCGCGGCAGAGGAAGGGCTGTGCTCTCCAGCAGCCACGTCCGGCCTCGCTGCCGTATTTATGAGACTCCCTTCCTTCCCCACTTCCCCTGGCTCCCACCAAGTCTGGGAGCAGGAAGCACATGGGCTCCAGACCCCCGACCTTGACTCCTCCGTGTCCTCTTCTCCCCCAGAGCAACAGGTTCTCCCGGATGGGGTTTCTCCTTAACCCCGCCCTGCAGCTGCAAGGCACAAGCAGCACACCCAGCCCATCGGCAGGCAGCTCCGCGGACAAAGCTGAAGGGGGCGGATTTTTACCCCCGGCACAAAGCAGGCTGGACAGCGGGGCTGAGCCAGCATCCACTTCCCCCTCCTGCAGGTCCTGCTGGATTTTCAGCTGCTCATGGGACTGGGGCTGTAGGTAGAGGATGTCTGGGGACATTCTTGCAGAGTACACCAGTGTGTGCTCAGACACATCTTCCCTGCCAGTGCTGCTGGGTGGCACTGTCAGGGCCACCTGGGTCACAGGCAGGACAGGCAGGCAGCAGGATACATCTGGCTGCTGTCTGCAGTTGCCTATGAATAAAACATGGTGCCCTCAGGTAACCCGCTCTGCTGCAGGAGCCATGGCAGGGAGGGATGGGAATGAGAGGCAGCAGGCAGAGCATGAACTGACCTTCCCCTGCCCTGGCCATGATAATAGGGACAACAGGCTTCTGGTACTGGCCACATCAAAGCCATGGTGAGAGCTGTGGGGAGGCAGTTTGGAGGGCTCCCAAGGACCCATCAGCATCAACTCATAACTCAACCCAAACAGCCAGCACCAGCATCAGCATCAGGTGACAAGGACCATGGGTGATACCATTACTCCAGGTCTGTCCTGGCTGCAGGACTCTGCAGAATGGTCCAGGGCTTGCTGAGCCACCATGGCAAGGGCTCTCACTGGTCCCAGCCCAGTCTGCTGCTGTGTCAGCATCTGGGTACCATGTGGTGGCACAGCTCCTGACTCTGCCTCCTGCTCACACTGTGCTGAGACAGCTCCCCTGGGACTGTCTCTGCCAGAGCAGCAAACATGAGGAGGCATGTGGGAGACAGTGAAACCTGAACCACTGCAGCAACCATGCTGTAGTCCCCTCATTGTGGAACACTGGTGAAGACACTCAGGAGCCTGTGTACAGCAGCTCCATGCTGTGGGGGGGGCTCTGCTGGTCCCCAGGTACTGCACCCAGGGGATGCTCTGCAGCAGCAAGGAAAAAACAAGGGTATCCCAGGGAAAAACCTGGGGCTAAAAGCAAGGCCAGATCCACACAGAAGAGTCCATTGCTCTTGTCAAGGTTTAGCTTGGGAGTGTCAGCACAAGAAGGCAGTAACACCAGCCTTGGAAAGCCTGGTGAGCATTCCAGGGCTGGTACCTGGATACAGACCTTGGTGTGGCTGGACACAAATCAACATCTGGGCATTGTCTCAGAAAGCCAGGCACCTCACACAGCACCTGCCCAGCTGGTGGCATCTGCTCAGGTCACAGACAGGCCAGGGGAGGTGCCAAAACTAGCAGTGACCTGTAATCCTGGGTGAAACTGCAGAACTTCCCTGTTCCTGCTCTGAAACCTCCCCAGATGCCTATGGCCCTTGTGCAGTGCTGCATGCTAGCCCCTTCACCCACCCCAGCACCAGCCAGCAATGTATGCTCCCTCTCCCTGCAGCCAACACAAAACACAAGAACAGTCACTTACGGCTGGGCCCATGGATCTTGATGGGTTTGGTGCTGATGAGAGACTGGGAGCAGTTTTGGCAGACACAGTCTTTCCCGCTGAATGTAACCTTGTCTCCAATGGGGAATGGCTTCCTGTGGTCAAGAAGAGGTGGTGAGGTGTGAGACTTGGGGCTTGGGGCTGCCTGTGAGCACCCAAGGTGCTGAGAAGCAGAGGGGCTCTAGGCAAGGGCTAGAAGGAGAGTTAGCTAAGCGTGCCCATGAGCTGGAACATTAGGACCATGGCAAGTCTTAAGTTTTAAGACTGCAAAGGGAAGGGCTGGAGCCATTTCATTGTCCCACAGGGGTTTCCACTAACAAAACCTAGAAGAAGTGTCTGCTGTGGTGCTGAGCAGGAAAAGAGGGGCAGTGGGCTAAGGGCTATCCATACCACTGTTGCACAGTGCAGGGCTCCACAGGGTCTCTGCGGGAGGGTCATGTCTTGTTGGCGATGGCCTCAGCTCACCTGCATGTGCTGCAGACAAAGCACTTGGGGTGGTAGGTCCTGCCCAGGGCCGAGATGACCTCTCCAGTGATGAAGTCCCCACAGCTGTCGCAGCGTGTCCCGTACAGCTGCTGGTAGTCCTGGGTGCAGATGTACTCCTGGTTCTTAAAGAAGAAGCCGGACTGGGCCAGGTCGCAGCCACACACTGCAGGGCAGGACACGCACCCGTCAGGGCCAGCAGGCAGGTCCCAGCCCAACGCTCTGCAGGGACCTCCGACCCCACCTCTGCTGCTTCTCCAGCAGAAGTCCCAGGGCACAGCCGAGCACTCTGCAGGCTGCAGGCACCTCAGCGGGTTTCCCGTCAGCCCAGAGGCGCTGGGACCTCCCCCAGCACCACCAGATGTCAGTGTCGGGCTGCGGTGGGTGCGGGATGGAGTGGAACGGGCGAGAGCCAGGGCTGGACACCACCAGAGGACACCCCAGCGCCGGAAAGGGAACCTCATGAGCACCCCCTCACCGGGAACAGACGGTCCAGGAGAGGTTATGGCATCTCACTCTGGATCCTCCCCACCACTCTGGATGGGGCACAGTCCCTCCATCCGACACCCACGGTGTAAGGCAGTGCTGACAGAGACAGGCAAGACCTAGTGACCCTTGGGGAGATGTCTTCTCCACACCCTGGGCCATGGACGTCTCCATGATGATTCATCACCACTCCCTGGTCTGGACATGAAGCAATGCCCTAACAGGAACAGGTTCTGGGACACAATGGGTTTGGTATGTCCCTGCTTTTTCCATAGATGTCCAGCCCAGCCCTGCTTCCTTCCCTGCTGTGGGAACTCTGGGTAGTGCAGAGTCACCCAAACAGATGTGGTAAACCACAGCCCTTAGTGTCATTTCTCTTCTGTGTCTTCTCCACCTATCAAGAGACCTCAAGAGAACCAGACCCAGAAGGCACCTGAGGAGTGGTAAAGGGACCAGAGTCCTGGGGCCTTTGCATGATGCCCATCACTTGTCCTGCAACATGACAGTGTGGAGGGGGGATGCAGAGCAACTGAACCCCTTCTGGCACAGCACATCTTGGTCTGGCCTGCCTTGCACCCTCGCCCTGAACCCATGGGCCAGCTCACACAGCAGCTACCCTCTGCAGGGCACAGCTGGCCCTGATGTCTGCAGGGCTCTGGGGTAGAGATGCAGCTCCTCTCCCTCAGAGCACCCCCTGGCAAAGCTACTCCCTAGGGCTGTGGGCAGAGGGTGCAGGATCAGCCTGACACTTCTTTCTCAGCAACCAGCTGCCAGCTCTGAGTCAGCTCCAGGAGGCACAGGGAAGAAAAGAATAAGAGAAAAGGTAGGACTGGGGGCCTTGTTTGCTGTGGGATCCACAGGACACCCTCAGAGGCTGTAATAGCCAAGCTAGGCTCCTGGAGACATGCCAGGGACAAGCTATGGGGCTGGTGCAGAAGCTTGCAGCAGCCAGCCAGAGGTGAAGGGGGTAAGAGCTGTGAGAAGGTAAGACAGGAGGATTTCCTCTCATTATTTATTCCCTTTCACTTGGAAATCAGAGCTCTCCCTGCTGACTCCTGGACCCTTTGAAGCTGGCTGCTGTCTGAGCTCTTTGTCTGAATATGCAGCTCCTTCAGTCCCACACATCTGAGCTGGAAAAGGGCAGGGGGCTCAGCACAGTGTAGGTCAACCCCGAGAGCTGACCCATGCATGGATGGGTAGCAGTGATCCATCCCCGTCCCAGCGCCATGAGGAGTGTGGCTCAGGAGCAGTGACTGCACAAATCTTGGCTGCTCCTGTTCAGAGTGTGATGGCTCTGGAATCACACAGGGCATTGCCTGCACCATGCCAGTCCTGCACTGTCACCTGCCTACTCACACTGTGCCATGTCTATCCACCCTTGTAGGAAACTGTAGGTGATCACAGGCTTGTACCTGCATTTCAGCGGGCCAGGTAGGTCAGTTCCTGGCCTTTTGCACTCCAGATTGTACCCAGGACCACGGGGCAATCTGGCCACCAGCTCTTCAGGCAGAAGCATCCTACCTTGGCAGGTGAAGCAGCGGATGTGGAAGTGGTTGCTCTGGACACGCACCACCTCGCCCTTGCAGGTGTCACCACAGCGGTAGCACTGAATGACAGTGGAGCTGCTCCCTGGGGTGTAGGGGTTTTGCTGATACGGAACTGCTGGCACAAAGGAGGGAGAGAAAGTCGAGAGGAGAAGAGTCTGTTAGCACTTGAGACACAGACAGATGTTGTGGCACTGAGCTCAGATGACAGCTGTGGCACAGTAGCTGGACATCAGGCCGTGGCTTGGTGCAAAGGAGAGCCAAGACCATGCTGGCATCCAGTGACTGAGCTGGGTACAGTCCTGACCAGATTCAGGATTTCCCTGTCCCCACTAAAGAGCCCCTACTCATGTTTGGCTCATGTCTGCACTCCTATGGTGTTGCACAGTGTGAGTGCCTGGGCACTGCCCCCTGTCCCTGCATGGATAACCAGGTCACTTGTGCCATCACCTTAAAGTCATGCAGAGCTCCCCAGATCTCTTCTATCTCACAGGTAGGTGCAGAAGGATGACAGGGACTCTGCTGTGCCTTCAGGCAGCCCTGGCTTGCTGTTGACCCACAACACGCAGCCAGCACCAGTTTGGCAGCTGCATGGGAAGGAACTGTTGTGCTTTGGAGCTTGCAATTGTTGGGTTAGGAACTGCATGAAGAAGTAATTTTTCAAGGAGCTTTCAAACATCACAGTAGTTGAGTGTTTGGCCCTGGTGGGACTCTCCCCTCTGCAGCGAGGAGCAGCATTCCAGCCATGCTGGTGTGTGCGGGCTCCACGCTGAGCCAGCATCTGCAAGGGAGGGCAATGCAGCTGCTCTGGAGCCAGGGGCAACATCCGACCTCCTCCTGCTGCAGATGGTCCTGAGACCCACCTGCACTCCTCATCTCCCTCCAGCAGCTCTGCAGACAACCATCTAGAGCTGATGCTCTGCATCTTCAACCTATGATCCAGGAACCATATGGAACAGAGGGGGTCTTTCTGCTGCCTCAGCACAATTCCCAAACACAAAGACATTTTAAAGAGCAGCTCCTGCATTCCCTGCCTCACTGCAGTGTGTGGGCTGCTCTCAGGAGCTCCGGGCTGACACCCTGCAGGTAGGGGCCAAGCCGCAAAGGACTTGCTTGCTGTAAGATTTAAGAGGGAACTGCAATTTGGACAGCTTGAACAGTGAGGGAAGGATTTCAATGGACCAGAGACATTCTGACCCAGAGCTGAACTGCATTCCCAGGAACAAGAGAAGCAGCTGATTGAAAGCTGGTACATGAACTCCCTTTAGAGAGGGCAAAAGGGGCACAGGACAGAGGAGATCACTCATCAGAGAGGCTACTCTCTTACCTTGGGGCAGATTGTGTGACGGGAACAGAAACAGCCCATTATTGGCTTCAAAGGCAGAGAAAGAGAAGTCAAAATGACATTGAAACTGTCTCACAGTAAGATCCCATCCCACATGCCAAGTGCTCAGAGACACATCTCACGGACTTACGCCACTGCTCATCCCCAGGAAAAGGGAACCTCCCTGACCCTGCTCCATCCCCTGAAGCCACAGAGTTGCAAGAAAGGCTGAGTTGTTTCCCTATGAATTTCCTCTCAGCAAAATCCAGATTCTAGTCTTTACATGAGCTTCCAAGAATTGCTGGGACTTCCCTCCTGGCCATGTTCATGCAGGCCAAGAGCTCTGAGAAACCAACAGTGGTACCTCAGGTACTGAAGGGTCCCGCAGTGCTAACAGTTGTGTCAGGGGAGGTTTAGATTGGATATTAGAAAGAAGTTCTTCACTGAGAAAGTGATTGGGCTCTGGAACAGGCTGCTCAGGGAGGTGGTGATTTAGCACTTGAGGCCATTGTCTAAGAGTTAGGGAGATGTTGGGATGATGTCTGGTCTTGATTATCCCGGAGGTCCTTTACAGCCATGATGATTCTATGAACAGAGGAGCAATCAAACTGGAGTCAGGCCTTGAGCTCACAGCAGCAGAGGCACTAGCTAGCCTAGATCCAAATCACTTTGAGATCCCAAATATGATGGAAGGTCACCTGGGTACCCCCACCCATGCTTTTGCAGGGAGGTACAAGCCTTGGAAAGGGGAGTCCAGGACCTCCTGCAGCAGCTGTTGCTGCTGGACACCCCATGAACTTTGCAGCACCCTGTGGGGACTCAGGCCTCACCCCAACAGGACTTCTCGGGTCTGGAATAAATGGGGGATCTCTGCTGCGGGAGTGTCCAGCAGAGCAAGAGTTACAACACTGCAACTTCCTCCCACGCACGCAGCTGGCACCCTCACTGAGAACTGAGCAGGAGCCAAGCCCTGGGACACATTCATGGCTGTCCACACAGATTGGAGAGAAAAGCAGGAGGAAGGCACGGCGAAAGGCTGGGGATTTATCAATGCTTAAACAAATATTAAAAAACTAATAATAAAATAAAAGGGAGGAAAAAAACTTTGATGTAAAAACAGGGATCACTTATTGCAGGCTCCTGGTCTCTAGGGGAAACTTCTTGGTGTCCATAGCAACACATCACTGAGCCCCTGCACTGGCATGTCTGATGGGAAAGAAAGCAGAGGAAAAGGAGTCGAGGATGGAAACGATGCTGAATGCTGGCAGAGATGAAACTAGTCACTCCTATCTGTGCACATGGAGATGGGTCAGGACCCAGCTTAGGGCACCATCACCCTCCTGCCTGTCAGCTTTGTTCAGCACTAAGCCAAAAGCTCTCTGATTTGTGATTAACCTCCGGTCCACGCTGGAATTCTGCTCTGGGAACATTAACACATTGTTTTGCTGGGGCTCGGCTTGTTTGTGCGCAAGCCGCGTGGCCTTGTGCAGGAAGTATTGCACACCACAACGCCCTGCAGCACAGGGACAGCTAAGCAGGGCAAAGCTCATTACACCCAAATAATCCAGTAATAATGTAAGTAGCATTAGCAGCCTCATAGGCCAAAGTACAGCAGCCAGGGTCAGGGGGTGTAAGCTGCCCAAGAATGCCTTAATCCTACCCCAGTTTACTCCTGCTTTTGCTCACCGAGTGGGAAATGCAGCCGCTTCACTCACTGGTTGGAACATTTGTGCTCAACAATCCCACACAATAGGCTGCTCCAGGCATGGTCCCACAGGGCTGCTCCACTGGCGCTTGGCCTGCAGGACCTCAGTAGCTGCAGGCAGTCAGCAAGCTGCGCAGGGCTGTGTGGGCACACAGCAGATTCCCTCTGAGCTGGATTATGGTGGCACCTCCGGTCAGGGATCAGTGTCCTGCGCAGTTTTATGGACAGACAGAGGCAGCTCTACATAAGCAAGGGAGCCTGTGAACAGGGCAGAGGAAGAGACTGTGGCCCCGGGACTCCCGAGGCAGCTCTGTCCTTCAGGAGAGTAGAGTGACCCTGTCCAGGGGATCCTCCCAGTCACAGCACAGCCAACAATCATGAGGTTTCTGCTCTGCATCCCCAGGGAATCCTCCTTTGCTTCCAGAGCACCCACCTTCCGCTCCAGTAGGGTCAACAGCCCTATTTGCTTTCCTGTCTTCTTCCTGCACAGCATCCCAGGCCCTCATTAAGGAGCAGAACAACAGGGAATGCTGAACCATAACACTGCCTCTGAAACACTTTGAGCCCCTCTGGTACGCAGGAGCTGGTGGGAGATACCTGCCCTGTGCCCTGGATGGACAGCAGCTCCACATCCACACAAACAGCAGGGTACAAGCCCCAGGGCAGCCCAGGGACAAAAGGCTGATCTCAAGGAAGGGACCCAGCTGCATGGAATACAGCCCATAGTCCATCGGCAGCAAACCAGGACCAAGCTTCCAGGAGCACAAGCTGCAAGGACACCCAGGGACATTTACAGAGAACCCCTTACCAAGATCAGCCCAGGTCCTGCTGGTTTACAACCTCTCCCAGTCCATCAGCCTCCCCAGGAAGGTCAACTAGGTAGGAACTGCTGCAGACAGGGTTTGCATCATCAGCAACAGGTAACTGGAAGGTCCACTCAGCTTGGAGTCTACCCTGGCACTACTTGCTATCAGCATGTTTATTAGATGACATCTTCACAGGGGGACAGGGAGGCCTGGTTTAACTACTTACCAGTAATTAATATTTGCACAGTGCTCCAAGAGCCACAGGTGAAGGGGACTGTGGAAAAGCAAAGCACTCACCCTATAATTAATGTGAGAGGCAGTGTCACTGTGGGAAGCTAAGATGGGTGGGTGCTGGCTGTGTGTAGGGAAGGTGTCTCCACTGGGTGCTGTGGTGTCAGCACAGGGTCCAGCTCCAGCAGTGCTGGCAGTGTGCCTGGGGTGGGTGCTGGGAGCTGTGTCAGGGCAGACACCTCTGTGGGGCTGAGCCTCCTTGCAGCACTCACTGCCTCCTCCTGCCCACTGCCCTGCAGTAAGCAATTCCCCACAGCCCCCCCAGACACTCCCTGCACTAACTGGGGCTGTAAAGCCTCTGCTGGCAAACACCCACTGGGGGTGGTGGTCCCAGCCTGGCACGGGGTGGGGTTGTGGTGAGATGTAGCTCCTGCATGAAGGGCCAGGGAAGCCGGGCACTTCTAATGGACACTGAACACTAAGGTGGACTCAGCTGTCAGACCCCATTCCCTGCCCTAGGGAAGGGCTGATGCCACGGCACTGGGCAAAGGTGAGGAGGGAGCTGGGAGTACGGCATGGGCTGAGGCGGCTCAGGAAGAGGAAGCCTGGCCCCACCAGAGCTGGAGGCGTCGAGGTCGAGGTGTGGGAATGACTAGCCGGAAAGGAATTTTTCTGGAAGTACTGGAGGCTGAGGGAGAGGCTGAGGTGAAGCACCAGCATGGGACATGATGTGCCGGGTGGGTGAGGTACGGGCACAGAAGGAATTCTTGCTGGATGCAGGGAGAAAGAATTGGTGCCCTAGCAGCCTGCTTCCCAAATTCTCTCATCACAGCATGTATACAGGGCGACCCAACCAGCCTCAAGCCTCATGAGGTTAGGGTGAAGGGAAGGATTTCCCCTCCAGGCAGGATCTGCACTGCACCCCAAGGGCAGCCAGGGAGGAAGGGTGGGAGCTTCAGCAGCCCCGGGATATGGGTTTCTCATCAACAGCAGCCTGAAGGCTCCTGCTTGCTACCCTGCAGCTGCCAAAGAACTTGGCCACAGACAGTGAAAGGGCTGGAGGAGGAAAGGAAAGATGGGTTTGGAGCCAAATGATGCTGGTGCTGTGGGTGGGAATGAGAAGAGCCACAGCCTGGAGGGCTGCTCCTACCCTGGCGTGTGGGAATGAGTCTGCCTCAGCAATCTGCTGAGATGATGATGGTGGGGAAAGGCACTGGGTAAGGGCACAGTGTGGGCAGGTGCACCTGATGTGCCAGAGCTAGTGGCCCCATTTTAAGATCAGCAAAATCACCCTTGAAGTTAGGGAATGGGACAACAATCAGGACGCTGAGCTCCAATGGTGGATGTGATACCTCCTGTGACAGCTGCTTGGCCACCTTGGTGCTCAGGCAGCTGGCCATAGCTTGCCAATAAACCTCTGCTTCTAAGAGCCATTGTGATCAAGCAAAAAATGTATACTTCTCTTTGGTGGAAGTGTTTTTCTCTTCTGATTGTTTCCTTAAGTGAAATCCAGAAGTGTCATGTAATTACTTCATATGTGCAGCATTTGTTTCTGAGCTGGGCCAGGCTGGGCACACCCAGTAAAGGATGGGCCAAGGGCAGGTACCATGGATCTGCTGAGGGACAGTCTGAGCCTGGAGCAGCTCCACCTGCTTCTTCCAGTGTTCCTATCACATCCATTGCTATCCCCAAGTGTGTGGCACAGGGGTGGCCTGTGCTGGGCAGGGGGGAGTGTGGGCTGGCAGAAATGGGGACCAGGCAGTGAGGTATCTTGTGTCTGACGAGGGGTTTGGTTTTGTTGCTGTTGCGTGTACGGTTGGACTTGGTGATCTGGGAGGCCCTTTCCAATCAGGAATATTCTCTGATTCTGTATGTTCAAGCCATCAAAAACTTCAGCACAAAGTGTCCAGCAGGCATGATTACAAACGCCCGACAAGTCCATGCCAGGTTCTCCTGTCCCAGAGCCATCTGCAGCTTATAGCTCACAACCTCCACCACACCACAGCCCCTAATCTAGCTCTGGGCTCCCTAATCAGATCATCACTAATTACTGCTTCCACCTGCCTCACACTGTCCCCTTACCCTCCACTGCTGTCACTCTGCACCATTGACACCTTCCTTAGTGTGATGCAGGGTACAGACAAAGCGTGGGTGCTGTTGGCACAGTGGCCGCAGAGCTGTAGCAGCAGATGCTAGTGGGCATGTGCCTGCTGGCAGCAGGACAGGGTTGGCATGGCTCTGCACAGGGCAGAGCAGCTCTCTATAGCCAGGTATCTCAGGGAAGACCTGAACGATTATGCAGGGCAGAGATGCTGACCCTTTGATCTCACCCTATAGCACCATCACTGCTCCTCATGTGGCTGTCTGTGCCACCTACCCACTGCCCCTTCACTCCAAGAGTTAGCAACGAGCCCAAGCACACGCTCCGGTGCTATTCCAGCCCCCAACACCGGGGCTTAGCACAGATTTGAACCTCAACATGCTCAAGGGGTTACACTCTCTCCTGGCAGGAGACTGGGAAGGAAGGATGAGGTCTGGAGGGGTGGGGAGCGGTACAGACCAGAAGGTTGGCAGCACTGTGATTTTGCACTGCACAGACAGCGCTGCCTGTGCAGAGGGTACAATTGGCAGAGCCAGGTTCTCCTCTTGCGCTGCTCCCTGAGCCCCCAGCATCATGCTGGGAAGCAGAACAGCCAGTGCTGGGGTGTGATCCCAGTGCTAGGGGGTTCCCCAGAGCTCACATCAAACTGGAACTGGGAGGAGGCAGCAAACTGTCACTGTCAAAAAGAGTCACACAGCAGCAGCTGCTGTGGCTGTCCAGTGACATGAAAAGGTGACCAAGCGGGTGCCAAAGCTTTGTGCTAATTACAAGGGCACAGCAGGTCCATGTGCCAGGGTCTGCAGGACAGGACACACTGCTACAGCTCCAGAAACAGAGGTGGGATGTCAGAAACACAGTTGGAAGAGACAAAGGAGAAGGGGTAAGAGGAAAGAAGAGGAGGAGAAAAATGAAAGAAGGAAAAAACAGTGAGGACCCTGCCCACAGATCAGAGTGTTTCTGGCTGTACTTACAGACATTACTGCCCAAAAGCGAGTGCTAAGGAAGCCTTTGATGGGCTCCCCTCACTAACCCAGCTGCTGCCTGCCCCTGCCAGCCTGCAGGATGTTCATTTCCCAGCACAGGCAGGGCTGTAATGTGCTAGGCATCCCAAAGACCCCAGTGTCAGC